>JAAQRH010000023.1:77331-142203 GCA_013186785.1 Fusarium pseudonygamai
AGTAGTTGGGTCGGTGACGACCAGCGAATCCCCGGTGTTGTATGTTTTTTGCTCATTTTTTGTCTCTTGTGAGTATTGTGGGCCTTATTGATCACTTATATCAGTTTGTGGAGTAAAGCTCTGAGATGGTTGGCCTCGACGATGATGAAGTGAAGGCACTGTGCCAGCAATATAAACATCAGAGCAAAGATGTAAAGCAGGGAGTACGTTGACCCAGCTTCGGGTCAACAATGTGTTCGTTTTTCTTTTTCCATTCATGATCCTATGGGCCGTGGTGTTGTAACGGATGCTGAAGACGGACCCGCTTGGGTTAGGAACTGCATCTTTAAGATGATAAGTTCCAGCCATGTCATCAAACTTCTCCATAATTCAGGCACGTTGATATACTATTGCATCGCCTCTATCTATCACATACGACCAAGGCTCAAGGAAGTCCCGCTATCCTGTCAATCTTCTCACTCTGCTCAGAGACCTCGGCTTCTCGCGCCTACTGCCTTTAAGTTTGGAGGCATCGATCACAAATGTAGACCCCGACTCATCCTTCGCTTCCAAACCCAACTGCAACGAGAACCATCTTAGTACAGTAGAGCAGAAAATCAGGACATGTTCAAATCACCTTTGGTGTTATCACTTGTTGGGTTTCTCCCAGGCGTTGTTGCTGAAGCCGGGGGGAGGGCCATATTTGCCGTCTAAGATGTCATCAGTCTCATCCTGCTCGTCGAGCTCGATGCCTCCCAGGGAAGCAATAATGGGACATCCTTTCCATGCTTGAAATGATTTAAAAATAGGGATCGAGCGGGTTCATTGATAAATTGGGATCCGAGTACAGTAACTTGAAAGCCATCTTGAGAAATAGTGGAGGAGTTTGCATTCGCTGGTTTTTTCCGTTGGAATTCTTCATCCTCAGTCACTCTGAAGACTCCGGGGGACGCCTCTCGCTTAATTCTTGCAGGTATTCAATATCTGTAGCCTAGTGATCTTCTCTCCAAACTTCCAGGAACTCGTATGCGTAAGCTGCGGCCGCTGCAGATGCATACCATCGCCAATCTTTATTCCTAGGGAGAATCAGAATAGTCTGAAATGCCACGAATAACTAAACAAGGCATAATATCCTACAGTCCATCAGCCTCCATCTCCAAGCAGATCACATCAAGTTCTCGGGCAGCCTCATCGCGACAGGCGGCATCTTTCATAACGGAATTCCCTGAGGCCGTGCCTCCATAGTTGATAGCAGGATCATCATCCGAGACTTACAGCTTTCTCTCCTCGAGCTGAGACTTATCACATCCACCACAGGTAGGGGATAAGATCATGATCGTATAACGATCTGAATAGGAGGTCAGCTTTACCAGGTCGGTCATATGCAGGGTGTTCGCCTATCGTTTCTCTTAGGAACGACGGGGCTTGGCTACCAGTAAGTTCATGTCGTGATCGTGTGTTCGAGATCGAGCTACGAATGGACGAGTCCAGTATCCGCGGAATTTCCCATCCCTTTATCTGCGGCATTCCCGACTTCACTCCCTTTGTATAATCGTACTACATAACTCTGACTCCTACAACAATATATCCGAGTTATATGCCAGTATTTGTTAGGCTCCCACCACCAATGCCCACCACCAGGCCGATGCGGACATTAGGATAACTCCTCCTTATACAGGTAGTCAAGACACTTGCAGAGCTCTTTGTTTCATACTGGTATTCTGGTAGGCAGGTCATGTTGACATTGTGATTTCTTCCTCTGGTTGACCAAAATCTCTGTCGCAACTGATCATTTGAGATACTACACACACGCTGTACAAAACTTTCACAAGTAATCCGCTGAGTTGAAATTGACCTGAGCCTAATTCACCAGTCCTCTCAACGAAACCTCGGCCAGACCAACTTTTCCACAAGGCTACCAACGCTGTTGTCCAACCGCGATTCCTTTCAACCTTCCCTCAATGCTCCAATCCTGTCAACTCCTTCGCCTGAGGGCCTGCTGCCACTAGTCGGGTACGAGATAGGTGGACGTCTTGAGGCGGCCAATCAGCGATGTCCCTGAAGGCTTTGAAGCTGCCTTGACTCTTGACGCTGCCCCGGATGTGACCTGGTAGACAGATGTTTATGCGAATGCGTAAATGTGATCCTGGGCGCCCAGATCGAGAATAAAAAGAACTACGTTCTTTGTCGTTAGCCCCACTGAGAAACTAGATGATCCGCTTGTGTTTCGCATACCTCTTGCTGACTTGGTAATGAGGGGCTGCAGAATTGTATTTGAAGAAAAAAAGTGCAAGCCCATAAGGACCATGTCGATCTGAACTGAGGAAGGCTATTAGGTTCGTATTCATACAGGATGCAGATGGTAGGTGACTTACCCTGGCGTGAATGCAGGAAACAGTCCAAGCAAATATGTTCGGCGATTGTGCACGGTGTATTTTGTATGAGGCGTAGGGCATATGTATAGCGCTTTAAGCAGAGACATCAATGAGTTTGTCAATATTTGGTGCTCTGTTCCGTGCCAAGTCATATCGTATAATGCAGATGAACAAGCTATACAGGGTCAGAGGGTGGTCCATTATGGTCAGAAGGCACCTACCTGGATAGAACTGCAGGGACATTGGCCTTGGTGTAAGGTGGCATATGCTTCGAGAATGATCGTAGGACCGATGTTGGATAAGCGTTCAAAGGTAATATGGCTTGTCTAGACCGATTTGCTTGATTGTTTGGGGAGAGTATTGTCTGAGATGGGATTCGAGGTTCGGTAGCGGCCTTGCAAGCGAATATGCGTGGGAAGAAACGGAGCCGATGCTGTTGAACCTAGAGGGAGTTTCCCAGAATGTAGAGCGCGTCAGCCAGGGCCGACGACTAACGTGCGCTCCTTTCAGATGTAGTAACGATATTACATCTCTGGCGGTGGGATGCTCATGCCTCTGAAGCCTGAACCCTCCCACCGCCTCAGGTGCTCTCGGATCTCTTCACCAAGAAACGCACCTTGAGGATAAACTTGATGTAATATTGCTGCGAACCAAGACAAGTCGACTGTAAGGTTATTTTGTGTAAACAGGCGTTGTGACCGTAAAGGTTACTATAGAAGGAGATGTGATGTGTGATCGAGGTGTAAGAGGAAGACGAGGAGGATGACGAAGATGATGGGGAGAAGATGATGAAGAAGAAGAAGAAGAGGAATAAGAAGAGGACGAGGACGAGGATGATGGGAAGAAGACGATGAAGGAGAAGAAGAGGAGGATGAAGATGATGGGGATTAGAGAAGAAAGGTGAGGAAGAGGATGATAGGGATGACGATGATGGGGAGAAGACTATGAGGATGAAGAAGAGGACGAGGATGAAGAAGAGGATGAAGATGATGGGGAGAAGATGATGAAGATGATGGGGAGAAGATGATAAGGAAGAAGAAGACGACGATGAGGATGAAGAAGAGGATGAAGATGATGAGGAGAAGATAATGAAGATGATGGGGAGAAGATGATGAGAATTGAAGAAGAAGAAGAGGACGAGGACGAGAAGAGAGACCACATCCTCAGAATGATCACTCCTGCCTCAAGTATCAAGACTTCATTTTACTAAGGTAAGTAGGAACCTCTAACCCTCTTACTATTATCAGGAAACAAGTGACTGAGGTAGCGTAACTGCCGTACTAAACATTAAATATGGCAGGCAATACCTAAGAAATGACTGGGTCTACTAAATGCAGTCTTGACGCCTACTAACAATTCAAGGCAAGACCTTTGCACTATTCACTTGCCTACCTAGGTACCTTAATTACTCGGGTAGATACAAAAGAATCAAGAGGTAGGCATATCTGTATAGTAGTTACCTATCATAAGCTACAGCGCAGGTAGATACCTACGCGGGAAACGAGGGTCTAGGTCAGGGTGCCAGCATTACAAAGGGAGTGTTTTCTTTCCCTCTTCAGAATTGCTATAGTATACGGGCCTGCCTGTAGCTGCTTGGTCACATTTGAGCTTATCTTCCGTTATAGAGTTCGGTTGGAAAAGGCGACATTTTCACAGAATTGAACATCTTGAGTCTTGGCCTACCTTGGATACGGGCCAGTTGTGGTTGATTACATTGAATTAGAGAGAAGCTCGGGCACTTTACAGAATGAAACACAAGATACAAAAATATGGGCTTGCTTGTGATACATTTACGAAATTTCCAGTAGTAACAGATTTCCTCCGGAACAGTATAACAACAGACCAAACAGATCCCAGCAGAGATATGGGGACTGCATCAGTAATTCTCTTCGACCCTATGTACATAATTATGTGTTGTTTTTCCTGTCTGGCTGGAAAGCGCTGGCTGGCCTCGATATGTGACTAACGATGACACAACCAGTGATTTATTGGCACTTGCCAACTCGGCTAAAAAGACCAAACTATTCTATGACCTCAGTTCATGGATGCATCATGTTCAAGTGTAGAAGCTGAACTTTGCTCTCTGATGCCAAGTGCTCATCATAGGTCATGCCCGAAATACTACAAATGAGCTCCTGAAATATCGTTACTACTTTATAAGAGAGCTGAGGTAGAAATAGACAGAGAGAAGTGGAGAGATTCGATGCAATTTATACATGCAGAAAATCACAGTGCAGTTCAAAATATTGACACCGTATCACACACTGTACGAAGACGCCTCGTTGAGCTCGGTTTAATGCTGCATAAGGTTCAAAATCAGCATTGTGTGACTGAAAGTGTAGTTTTATCGAGTACGCCTCTGCAAAATCCTAGCCTCTCAAGATGCATTCTCAGCTGTGGTTGGTTGAACCTTGCCTGGGTTTAAAAATCCTGATTAGCAATTCTCCGTGAAGTGGTTAGCAGAGACAGAAGCAGGGATAATTTACTTTATGTTTTTTGCTGATTCTTCCTTTTTGTGAATGATGCGGGTTTGATGACTTGTAGTAATTGACTGAAGTATTATGTGTTGGTGTTTATTGTAAAGTTAAGATATTGACTGACTGACCGGGTGGTTGGTGTTGATGAGGATGAGACAGCCTCGTCAATATCAACTACCTAGAAAACACTAAGCGCAAGCAATAAATACAGGCACAAAGAGATATAACAGAAATCACTCCCACCTGGCCTCAGGTATAGATTGGATAAGCACTTTTCTTGACAGCTGGGGATGGGGAACTTGATGGTTGGCATTCTGAAGAACTTGGTGTCTTTATTCCCTGTTCAACCTACACTATAGCGACGGATGCCGAAAACATTGAATCCGGTCCAGACCGAACCGTACTGTCCCTATCTAATGAAAGAGAAGAGAGAGACTTCTCTTCTAAAGTTGGACTTGATTTGCATTTCTTATTATAGTAGGCGAGGACTTGATGTCGATAACTATCCTTATCATAATCTGCAGAGCGATGCTAGCATATGGTATGTGCCTTTGACACGGGGCAAGCAAATGCGTGACAGGGCATGCAGCAAGCCAACAGTCTCAACGATCAAGGGGAGCATCAGATCTCTTTCCATATCTGTTGAGGGACAGCAAATTGTCTTGGCCAACGAAAGGCCAAGGACAAGTTTCCGGCGATTGGCATCTGTGCAACTTACACGGACACACAGCACACACGAAGCTATTTTCGTGCCGGGATAAAAGGCTGTTGACCGATACAGAGCTTGATCTAGTACGTCCTCTGGTTGTTCAAGCGCCATTAAGAACGCCAAAGGGTCGATGCTATCTGATAGAAAAGCATTGTCTATCTAATGAAGAACACACAGATATCGATATCTTTGTCGTCGGGGATTGATACGAGGTTACTAACATTTGGCTGACCGGCAGTTGTGCCGCTTAAAAGTGGCTGCAGGGCGATTACAGGGGTCCCATCACTGAGCCGTAGCACCCACAGGGGGCAGTTACCTTCCATTCCGGGCGTCTTTCGGCGTGTCGACCAATGATATTATCTTGGGATGTGTCAAGTGACGTAACTTTTACTTGGTACCTAGCAAAACAGTCGGCGATTGCAATTTGATCGGCGACCAAAATAATGACCATGCTCTGTGAACCAACCTCAAGAAAGCGACCTGTAAGTCACGATGCTAGGTTGTCTCGGCATCTCATCTCAGGTAATTAATTGCTTTCTTCCGACTCGCTCTTCTTGTTCACGTGTCACGTTGCTCACCGCTGGGCTTATCATGAAATAGAAAAGGGCTTATATAAAGTGAGATTCTTCATCTCTCAGTTTCGATGGTTGTTCTCCGAGATATTCCCCGACGTCATTTTTGTTAGAGATCCATCGCGAGTCCACTGTGACGTCTACTAGAGATTTGTTTCGTTTTGCGACAACGCTCACAAAGTGTTTTTGGCGATGCATTGTTGCTCTTTATTGGGGTAATTCTCTTTTATTTCTTCTGTAGCCATGTTCTCGCGATCAACACGGCGCTTGGCCAGCCAGCTACGACCCCTAAGATCTTTGTCTATCCCTGCATCACAAGCTCCCGCGAGGGTACAATCTCGCACCTTCATCGCAACACAACTCACAAGATCTGCATCAATTAAACCTCCCGCTTCCGATAAGTCTGCGACGATATCGAGAGATCCAGGCACTTCCTTCGCATTTCTCCTCGCTGGAGCAGCTTCCTTCTACCTCGCATACAGCTTCGCGCAACAATCTCCTACGCGATGCGACGCCATCGCCCATGACGAAAACGACCATGATCCTCGAGATCCTTCGCTTCCTCGATATCGCATCAACGAAGTGCGCAAGCACGATGCTCACTCTGATCACCCCTGGGTCATCCACCGCGACAAAGTCTACGATATCACCGAATGGATAGGCGCACATCCTGGCGGCGATGTTATCCTTCGCGCGGCGGGCGGTTCCATTGATCCCTACTGGGATATCTTTTCTATACACAAAAACGACTACGTCTACGACATTCTAAATCAGTACCTAATTGGGTACGTCGACCCGGCAGATCTTGTCGATGGGCGACCGGCGCGAGAAGAGATCGAGGATCCCTTCTCGGATGATCCAGTTCGACATCCAGACTTGATTACAATGACGCAGAAGCCCAGAAACGCAGAGACGCCAGCTTATGCTATGACGAATGACTTCCTTACCCCTAATGACCTTTTCTACGTACGCAATCACATGTGGGTGCCATCCATCGCCGAGGACCCAAATGATCACAATCTCACGATAGAACTTCCTGACGGAACCACAAAAGAATACACCCTCGCAGATCTCAAGAACCGCTTCAAATCCCACAAAGTCACGGCCTCTCTTCAATGCTCCGGCAACCGCCGGAAACACATGAACGAGGAATCTGGCCGCAAAACAAATGGTCTTCCCTGGACTGCTGGAGCTATCTCAAACGCCTGCTGGGAAGGCGTCTTACTCTCTGACGTCCTGGCAGATGCAGGCTTTGATCTACATTCAGGCCTCACGGGAGAATCAGAGGCAAAGCACGTTCAGTTCAATGGCCTAGAAGCTTACGGTGCATCTATTCCTATCAAGAAGGCTATTGACCCCCAAGGCGACGTGATTCTCGCCTACAAAATGAACGGCCAGACTCTCCCGCGCGATCACGGGTTCCCTCTGCGAGCTATTGTTCCTGGGCATGTTGCTGCGCGATCTGTCAAATGGCTGAACCATGTCACGCTGAGTGACGAGGAGAGCACTTCTCAGTGGCAACGACGCGACTACAAGTGCTTTGGTCCGAACCAGACAAAAGTCGACTGGGATGCAGCCCCCGCCATCCAAGAATTACCCGTACAAAGTGCCATTACAAAGTGCAAACTTGGCGATTGGACAGCCAAGGACGACAACTCTCACACTTACACAAAACCAGCTTCATTGGCTGGCTACGCATACTCCGGTGGAGGCCGCGCCATCGTCCGTGTCGACGTCTCCTTCGACAACGGCAAAAACTGGTCTCAAGCCTCCATCCTTCCCGACTGTTCCACAAAAGAGGGTGAGGAATCGCCTTGCTATGGTCACGCAGCCTGGGCATGGCGGAGATGGAAGTTTGACGGTGCGGTCCCGCTGGAGGCCTTTGAACCCGCACCATCCGGGAAGCGATGTGCAACGTTTGTTGTGAAAGCTACAGACGAGGTGTACAACACACAACCAGAGAGTCATGCAGCAACTTGGAATATTCGCGGTAATCTTGCTACGGCATGGCATCGCGTGAGGGTTTGCGATGATGGTCCTACCGGGCCAGAAACAAAAGTGTAGAACTGGTTAAATACCATTAAGAATGGGTTTTGTAGTTATGGTTGGAGTTTGAGCAGCGATTGGGTTTGTTACTGGACAAGCGATACATGGCGGTCAATACAGCCATTCACACAATGGGTGCTTAATTGTTAGAAGGACTTATATCAGAGTGTATTCAACATTCTCTAATCGAGTTGATGGCAAAATAAGATCACAGGTGGTAGACCACCCAATTCTATTCTCGACTAACTGAATACATCGTCCCCAGGCATATTGTACATCAGCCTTCGCTTCGTACCCGCTCTATTCGCTTGATCTGCCCTTCTAAGTGTACAATCCAACTTTCTCAACAGTATCATCCTCGCTTTTGAAACTGTTTCGAGACATATTCACCCCTACTCGTCATCATCATCGTCATCCTCCCCAGCATCGGTGAAGTACTCGAACTCCTTGGGAACAGGAGCCTCTTCATCGTCTTCGGAGTCTTCATCGACGGCGGTCAGGACGCCCGCAGCAGCAGCGGCGCCTGAAGCGTTGCCACCAGGAGTCTGGGGCTCAGCGTCGAGCAAACCGAATGGCGAACGGCCTTGGTTACGAAGCAACTGTCCAAGCATAGCGCTGTTGGCTCCTCCCCGAGACTCGGCAAGACTATCAAGCACAGCACGTTGAGCCCCGCCACGTCCGCCCCGTCCAGTCTGTTGGCCTGCCACAGGGGCACGTTCGGTTGTAACCTTCTTTAGCTTCTCCTCAAGTAGACTCTTCTCCTCGTCGGGCTGACTATCGTGCAGAAGCAGGGGACCACCAGTAGGCTGTAAAATATTAGCAATGCAAACTACGCAGCAAGACTTGTATGCTCACCTTCTTGACGGGCTTGTATCGGCCAGCGGGGAAGCTGATATACTTGAGTTGACCAGGAAGAACTCGGGTCATGTTCTCGATTTCGTAGCCAACCTTCTCCTTCTCGGGCTTCTTCTTGGTATCAGCAGAAGCCGCCGGTTCCTTCTCTTGCTCTTCCTTCTTATCCTTAGCCTCATCTGCCTTCTTGTCCTCGTCCACGTCCATCTTGTCGCCACCACTCTTAGAGGGGGCGGTGTCGATTTCCATGCTCTCTCTTCGCTGAGCACGCTCCTTCTTCTGAGCTCGTCGCTTGGCCTGCGCAGTTGTTGATAGAATTGCGGTGGCAATCAGAGCAGGACCTTCTTCCGTCTTGACTTCTTGCTCGGGAGGGTAATCGAAAAGGCTAGGTCGTGTAGCACAGTGGAACTTGAAGTTAGGCATCTCGAGATCGTGATCAAGTCCAATGATGGACGTGGGAGAGAAGCTTAGCGACA
Organism: Fusarium pseudonygamai; assembly: GCA_013186785.1. NCBI lineage: Eukaryota > Fungi > Ascomycota > Sordariomycetes > Hypocreales > Nectriaceae > Fusarium > Fusarium pseudonygamai. The sequence continues at coordinate 86,818 of JAAQRH010000023.1, forward strand.
GGAAGTGGGTGAAGGGGAACCAGTACCAGTATTGTGTGAACACAGCCATGCCAACAATGCCGGCCATATTGAGGTTGCCAGTCTGGGTCTGGAGGCCGATAGTGCAGTTGCGGCCACCAGCATCAATGATACCAAGCGCGAGGGCAGCACCAAACTTGGTCATGGCATCCTCGTGACGGTCGCCAACCACCTTCTTCAGAGTCTTGCGGATCGACGAAACCTTGGGGTTCATGACCTCATTCTGCTGAACAAGAATCATGGCAAGAGAGATGAGGGCACCCTGTCGAACGAAGTCTGTGGGGTCCTTCATCATAGGCTCGAGCAGGTCAATGGCCTCATCCAGGCCTGTGCCAGCGCATGAGATACCCAGAGCCATGGCGGAACCATATCGCACGTGAGGGTTATATGATTCAGAGAGGAGCTCAACCATACGAGGCACGCTTCCAGGCTTGCGGAAGAGGATGAAGCCCAGACTCATGACGGCGATACGGCGGACATCATCGTTGACATCGCTAACAGCAATATGAAGGAGCTTTCGGATAGCCTTGTTGCTACCGGTACCGCAGTAGGCAAGAGCAACAGTCATGATACCACCGTATCGCAGCGTGGGATCAGGGTCGTTGAGAAGTCCTTCGATAAGAACATCGGCTCCTTCTTGGCGGCCAAACATAATAAGTGCCATACCGATAGCAAGGCCACGGACAATCTTCTCATGAGTGGTTTCATGCGCATATGTAATCATGTCCTCCAGAGCCTTGACATTTCCGGTGCCCAGCATGATAAGACCCATGGCCAAACCAACAGCCTCACCATTGAGTGCAGAATCCTGGAAGAGGATTTCCCGGAGCTTCTCAAAAATTTCCCAGTCGCCAGTAGCCATGCCAGCAATACCCAGACCCAGAGCACCACCATGCTGAACGACCTCTTCCTCAGCCTGGCCAAACTGCTCCTTGAGGTAGTCCAGAGCATCGGCTCCGTGGTTGGCGTGGATCAGTCCGTAGGCGTAGAGAGCACCACCCTGGCTAAAGATAGAGCCGCTGCTGAGGCCACCTTGTCGGGGAAGATAAGGTTCGAGGAGCTTTCTAGATTGAGAAAGGTTTCCCCGGTGAATGACACCGAGAGCAGCAGTCGCCGTGAATTTGGACCAGTTGACTGCCTTGCCCAACCACTCCAAGTTATCGCGGAAGAACTTGTCGTTCGTAGTTCCTTGGTTCATAAAGGCATTGCAAAACGTGACCGCAGTGTGGAAGATGGAGTTTCGGCCCTCAAGACTGTCGCGGACCTTGTTGAGGATGCTCAAATCAGTTCGGTTGTTGCGGTAGAGGAACTCAAGGTTAAGACGGATGGTTTTGCTGCCATCAAGAATTTCTCGGATATTGGAATAGGCCTTGGATACGGGTTCGGGAAGCTCGTTTTCGGGGTCTTCCTGCTTATTCCGAAGCAGAGATTCGCTCTCGTTGGATTGTTCACCATTCTCATCTGACTCCTTCTTGACAGGCTTGCTAGCTGGGAGTGATGCAAGAACCTTGCCAAGAAATTCCTGCGTACCGTTGTCATAAAGGTCAAAAGCAATTTGATAGGCGTTGGCGATGGAAGAACGATCGCCCTTCTCAACGAGATTACGGAGCATGCGAGATGCTTCCTCATCTGAGTTAAGGTAAACGACACACTTGGCGATGGCAAAGTAGTCAGGGTTGGGAATATCGTTGAGGAGGTCGAGAATTAGCCTCAAAATTTCGGTTCGGAAGGCTCTCTCCTGGACGATGTCCATGCAAATACCCAATGTGTACTCCATTAGATCCTCTGCCGGGCCAGGTGAGTTTTCGAGTGGGTTAGACTTGGCTTTCTTCTCATCGTCGCTAGCGCGCTTGATGACGCTTCTAAGAACGTCCAATTTCTTGGCCTCAACTGCAATACCCACCACTTGCCTGTAGCGGCCTTGCTCTAAGCAGCTTTCAAAAAGCCTCTCAACGACCCTCTGTAGCGAGCCAGTGGCCTGGTCGGGGAGCTCAGCGATAGAGCCGGAGCGACCTTGCTTAAAAGCAGGCTGGAAGGTGGCCTCGAGCATCGTGTTGTCGATCGAGTCGCGGGAAAGAAGAGACTTGGGAGGCAGGGTTGTCTGCGAAAAAGGCGTAGTGGGTGACATGACAGCACCCTCAGCGCCGCTGGCGAAGGTAGTAGCCAACTCGGGGAGATCGGTGTTCTTTGACGCCTGAGGAGCCGCTTTCTTGGCAGCATTCACTGCGATGTACTGGTCGACGCATTTCGAGATAATGGTCTCCTCGAACTCGCCAGGGGAATCGAGCTTGAAAAGGTCGCCGGCAGCGAGGGCAAAGACCATGCTATCATTGTAGGCCTGGAGATGGTAGTAGACCTTGGCAAGGACAAGAGCAGCGAGCTGACGCTCAGGGAACGACTCGTCCTCGTAGAGTGCCTCGCTGGGAGACAATGTTAGTAAAGCTTATCACACCATGAAGGCGAGACGCGAAGATGACGTACATCTGTGTCAACACAGCAGCGACCTCAGTCCAGACGGTATCTATATCGTCGTTCAGGGTCTGCAGAGCAAAGACCTTGAGTTCGGGCTCCTCATCGGTAAGGAAGGCGAGGACGCCGGTAGCCGAGACGATACCGGGCATCTTGGCAGAGTATAAGGGATCGTGTGGGCGTGCTAGAGAGGTCCGTAGCAATGCGAGCGGCGATGCGAGAGGTTGCTGGGGTAAGAATGGTCGAGTAGCAGAGAATGCGTTATTTCCGTGTAGGCCCAATGGCATAAACAGGGCCAGAGGACGGAATTATAGAGTTTGTGCAGAAACAAAGGAGATGTCAAGAGAATTACAAGAGTCGGAGACGATGAATTGGTTGGTGTTTTGCTCCAGCAGGGTCATTCCGAGAAAGGTCCACGTCAGGCACAGCTCTGCCTTGCAGTAGGTGCACGGGCCAACGAGAGCTCCAGGCAGGTGCAAAATTACTAAGCTCTCGACTCTCCAACCAGGACAAGCACGTGACTACTGGACGTCTCCAAGCAACCCCAAATCCAAGATAGCACGCGACAGGGAGATGAACTGCGCCATGGAGTACTACGAGCGCGCTGAGTTGTTACAGAGTTTGGAACGTCATGTGCACGTACTCATTCATAGCTCTCAGTGGCATGTTAAATTTACAGGCCGCCTGAGCCATATCTCACACTTCCTCCCCCATACATACCTGCGAGAGTTATTCACCAAAGCCATATAAAGCAGTATCCGGTGTAGAGAAGAACCGCACAAGCCTTAACGAAGCCTTTCCCCGTCAGACGTGGGCTTCCACCAGAAGAGCTGTTTGGGGAAGAGTATTCATTCAGGATATTGTCTTACTATTAGGGAAAACTGAACGTGTAATCAGGGGAAACATGAATGTGGTCAACTAACTTAAGCGATGGTGATAACTGATGTTTTCCAATCGGGACCGGGGAAATCGAGTTCATAAACATTGTCTGGTACCTTTGCAATGCCCTATCGCAAGCGAACTCATGTCAAATATCACAACCCCTCTCACACGGCTGTCTGTCATCTAGCTGACTAGGCTTATACAGGCATTGCAGACTTGCTGTAAGAGGCTCTGCCACAGGGGAGGAAACAAACTCAGGACCACAACCATGAATGACAAGACGGGTAGCCATTAGGATGAGTTTAGTATACATTTTACTGAGTTTATTTTGTACTTAGGTATAATGTCTTCTTGCTCCCACAGCAGCCATAACGTTGGCCTCAGCCGCAGTACTTGAACTAGCAAACTCGAGCTTCATGTGATACGCAATCAGCTTTGGACTAATTTTGACTAGATTCCGATGTACGGTATATACGATACTAATGCACGTACGGCCGCACTTCCTTTTCAATGAATTTGTGGTTAGCGCTCGTGCCTATGTTGCTATTGTGAAGCTGAACTCCAAATCTCATGGAGCTCTGTTACCCCTGGTTCGTAACTCGACTACCTATGACGTCGAATACAAGTTCTTTTCACATGAGAAACGTCGGGGTTTTTGGAGTAAGCCAATGCTTATAAGAAGATCATATAAACATTCTGAGTCGATAAGGCTGATGTCTGTTACGCTTAAGGAGATTGCAAAGGACTTGACCCTCCACAGGAATCGGAGTCTGACCCTGGCGTTTGACTCTGGTGCAATTTATCTCGGGACATATGGAAAAGTGACAAGTAGCGTGTCTCATCTTTAATTCGCTAACCTGATTTGCGTAATGCTAAGCCTCTCCGGGGGTTGATGATCGGTACCTAGATCTCCATTGAGCTCGCAGCACGGAGCATGTACTGCTCCATAGTAAAAAATGTTTGGGGAACGCTATCGCTGCTAATAAAATTTGTCCCTGGGCCATGTCCAGTGCGTACAGTTGATTTAGGTGAGGTAGTACCGCCCATGGGCATATCCCTGGAGCTCTAGCGTCAGGCTGTCGCCTGTCCATCTTTGTTTGTCGCCAGAAAACGACGACAGGACACCAACACAAAATATTAATCAATCTTAGAACTATTCCAAGGCGCGAATAACCTCCAGCGCACACGATCCATCGATAGTATCATCCGAACGAGCAACTTTCAGCCGCGTCCATCTGTTTCTGTACGCGATTTCTATTCGCCAATCGTCAATCGTCAATTCGACAGCGTGGCAGCCTCGCCATGGCGACGTAGAAACATCCCAACCAGTCATCCATGTCCACCTGCGCCGTCCTCCTCGCGCGACAACGAACGTCTTCCATCGCCTCAACAGCGTCATAGATCTATATCAGTTGAGGACAACATCTGTCCGTACTCAGTTGCGCCCCCGCCGCGTCGACTACCTGGTTCAAGACAAGCGACCCGCACTGCAATTGCTTTGTGGTCTCCCCTCGCGCCGAAACTTCGAGGCGTCGTGTTGTCGCAGAATCTTCATTCTCCCCTCATCACGACACCATCGCCATGGATCTCCGCTCAGTTCTTAACACATCTGACGGCGGCGATCGCGCTCCGGCCAAACCTGCGCCGAAACCGCAACCGCCGCCGCAGCTACATCAACAGCAGCAGCAACCTCACCCCCAGCAGCTGCAGCGACCATCGCAGAGTCCAGCCCAAGCACCCGCTCCTCCTCCGTACTATCGCGAGTACGGCCGCCATCCACCGCCGCAACCCTCACCAGGCAAACCGATGCCCCAAGAATATCCTCCGCATGCTGGCCATCCTCATCACGCTCAGTCACGACCACCGTCGCATCCTCACCCATCTCCCCATCAACCACCGCCCGGTGCGTATCCACCACAATCTCCGTACCAGGCACCGGGGCCATATCCAGGACGTCCTGCACCCCCTCCGCTACAGCCAACGGGCTCTTTTCACGATCCACGGTCCCCAAGCGTCCAGACTCCAGGTCAATCCCCTTATCGAACATCAACGACTCCGTCGGCCGTAGCGGCTGCCGCAGGTTATCCTTTTCCACCAACTCAGTCCCCGGGGGAGATGGCCAGTCCAGTCCAACGACACCAATATTCACCTACTCAATACGCAACTCGTGAAAGCTTCTCTCAGGGCCCACAAGGCGTGCCACCAGGCCATGCACCTGGTCATTATCCTCCGACTCAGCAACAACACCCACAAGGCGCTATCCCACAGGCGCAGCAATATCTGAATCAGCGTCCTCCCTCAGCTAGTCATTCTGCCCATTCTACTCCGACTCCAACTTCCGCTCAACCACATCATACTTACAGTTCTTTTGCACAAGGTAGTCCTGTAACAGCTTCGCGCCCACTGCCTACCGAATACAATCGCCAACCTTCGCAACCACCCACTCCTGTCGGTCCTCCTTTGTCTGCCGGATCTCGACAAGCGTCAGTTACAGGCGGTTTCGCACAGCCTTCGAGTCCTTACCAACAAAGACTTTCCTATACTGGGGCACCCATACCGCAAGCACAGGCACAGGTACAAGCACAAGTACAGAGTTCACCTCCGCCTCCGCTTCACGCGAAGCGCATATCTAGTAGCTACGGTTCGCCCGCCCCCGACGTACACCGACGATCCCAATCGCACAGTGAGCGAGCTCCAAGCCCATCCGTTAGCCCCAAATCTCGAGTCCCGTCGATCCAAAGCAACCACGATCCACTTGCAGCATCGGCGGCAGCAGACGCCAAAGCCAAACTAGCTCAATCGGCTCCTATACCCCAACCAACCCAGCCAATGGCCATCGACACAGAACGCGCTGCAACTCCTGCTAAACGGAAGCTTGAGGATCGCGACAGTCCCAGACAAGAACCAGAGGAGAAACGAATGAGGCCCAGCGAGATCAACGGCGGCGCTGCTGTAAAGCGCGAATCTGAGTCGGCTTCTTCTAGTGTACCGGCAGCTGTGGCGGTCAAAAAGCGAAGACGCTACTCACAACCGCCTATCTGGGCACAAGATGCTCGAAAAATGAACGGCATGCCTACGAATGCGAACTTCGTGCTACAAAAGAGAGTCCATTCACATCTCAATGGAAAGAAGGAGAACGCCCGCCCCAGTCGCCATGCCTCGCCAGAGACGAACCGGGGCAACCCTCCTCACGTTCCCGCTGCTGAACCAGGTCCCGCAGATATTCTCGGACCTTGGGAACCGAGTCTTACTGGTCTCAAACCTTTTGAGGACGTATCAAGACAAGTGGCTGACTTCCTCTTCCTCAATGTTATCAACACTCCAGATATGAGAGAAATCAGTAGTCGCGGTATCCAGTTTGAAATCGAAGCGAAATTGGGCACTCTCATCGACAGAGATACCAATCAACGAGTTGATCGAGGTATTGCGTCTGAATGCATCTTGATGGACAACAGCCGTGTAGCTTTTAAGAGTAGCATGACGGAAGTGAGTGCTTCAGCATCATCCTCATCCTTTGCCGTTGCTAACAATGCTTTAGGGCTCACACAAGAAGATGAACGACTACCTTAACGAACTAGTCAAAATCACACATCCCATGAATCCAGCAGGCAGCCAACGTGTGCCCATCGTTGCTCTGCATCGGAGAGAGAGAGACCGGTTTTTCGAGATTCCACCAGATATGCAAGCACGGATACCTGGATGCGTGCGAAGTCGACTGGGATCGCGACGAGCAGTCCGTGTGAGAGTTACATACAACCAAAAGGACAACAAGGTCATTGCCAAGATCATCAAGGCACGCGTATCTGACCTTGATATCCACTTCCCCATGTTACCTATGGATTGTCGAATCAGTATCAACCTCGAAATGAACTGGGACGGCTCGGTGGAAGAACTGGAGCAACTTCCAAATCGTGATCGCGGGGAAAACCCTGAACGAAACAAGGACAGACTCAGTTACACACACGGGCCCTACCAGGTTGACCTCACGCAGGTCATACAAGATCGCCATGGAGTAAGTCCCCAAAGCCTCAGATGGATTTCAGCTCAACTAACAATATTGTAGGTAAAAGAGAAGGAGCATGAACTTGAGATTGAACTCGACTCGAAGCTTCTGATCGACCAAGGGAGCAAAGCAGCGAGCTCAAGACCTCACCGCTATCAAGAACTTGTGGAAGGATTTGTGGACAACATACGACTTCTTACACGTAACGTGGCACACTGAACGGCAATAGACCATTTTAATTACTGGCGATAATGTTGGCTAAAAGGACGGGGTTGCGGCGCTGTGTTTACAAGAGGTGGCTCTGAAGGAATACCAAGAATAAATCAACTTGTCTTTTTGTGATCCCAGCCTATTTTCATGATGTTTGAAACTGTCCTTCTGTTTACGCAATGTTACGCTTGATGTACAAATAGTCAGTGGGTGGGAGCGTCAAATGATCGCAACTTTATTTACAAGTCAAGAATTTGTCCAAGGATGCGAAGTACCAGTAAGTGAAGAAATGAGCACCATTACCAACAGCTAGACCGACATGAGTGTAACACTTGTGATTTCTTCACAAAAGAAGACACCGTCAAAATCATCGTGGGTTTCATAGGTTCGTGCTACCCTACATTACCAGGATGTGATATCTGCGACGGACAATTTATGTCAAAACGATGGGCATCTGTTGCACGAGTACTGTCCTCTTCTAAGAATTGAATAAAAATTACACACTCAGGTTCAGCACTTTTTATTCCGTCTTAGCTCATGTCCTGAGGAAGTGTGAGTTGGATCTCGACGCGGCTTCACTGTCAGACAACAAATTTACAAACGCGCACCATGTGTCGCCACAAACGATCAACTTCTCATAAACATGTTCTTCATTATTATATGTACTTAAATCGTCGATAACTCATGGCCTATATCCTGTATTATACCCTCTTGTTGGCGCTGCACCCTGGTGGTCGTCCTGATAAAATGCTTCAAAGTCAGTGCCAACATATCGGCTCGCCGCAGGCACCGGTATCGTCTCCGCCTGTTCGTCAAAGCCCGTCCGGCCAGTTCTTCTTGACTCATGAACCTCCCCTGCGATCCAACTCAGGTAGACTGTCTCGTGTACAAGCACATAACCGCCCGACTTCTCTCCCGAGTCGTCAGAACCATCAGCGCTTTCGAACTCAGGCTTCTTCTCCACGACAAAGATCTCGTTCCTTTTGTGTTTCCGGCGCCACGCAAAAGAGACGAAGCCGAGGAACCAGAGAATACTGCCGCCGATGACGGACCATGTGATGACTGGGACAAGCCACCACTGGAGACTTTGAGGTGTTGAGGGCTTGATCCAGATAGTGACGATGGGCCACAAGCCACCAATCACATATATAACTGCGCATATAACACTGAGGGTTGGGTTGATGTGCTTGCCGGTCATCTGTCGCCAAGTCTGGGGGACTGCTGCTGGGCTGTGAATCTCGTCCTTGTCTGTTTTTGGTGGTCCCTTAAATCGTAGGATCAGGATACCAAGACCGAGAAAGATGCCAAAGAAGGCATTGATGACATATGCGCTCAAACTTGTAAGTAAAGTGTATGAATTGAAGTAGTCCATACCCCAAGTGGCAAAGATAAGAATGAAGCATGATGTAAGGTGCAGAACGAAGGCACCAACAGGTGTTCTCTCTCTGTGGTCTTCGGGAGAGAGCCAACGTGTGCTCAAAAGAGAACTGAACATGCCCTTCTTCTTGAGCCATGATAGCAATCGACCCAAAGAGATGTCGCCGTCTTGAGCAAAGAACTTGGCGTAGGGAATAATACCTTCCTTGGCGATCTCTTGCTTTACCCGTGCAGCGGTGTAGGTCATCACGATGATGTTACCCATGCTTGATATGGCAAGAAAAGCGTTAAAGATCTTCTGGCCAGTCTCATCCTCGGTCAGGGAGCCGAGAGTTCTCTCGAAGAACTCTTGCGCTACGTTGGCACTTATCTGATCTTTTTCTGGGACTACGACCATCTGAAGAAGGTTAGAACACGATTACGCAGGGAAGGGAAACAATACTTACATATGAGATGTTGACGGCCATGTAAAGAACAACGGCGATACCGACTCCAAGCATCATGGCGATTGGATGCTTTCGCCTTGGCCTGCTGATCTCGCCCATGACGTAGTTGGGCTGTTCAAAACCAGAGAAGCTGAAAATGATGGCCAAGAAAGCGTGAGCATAGCCATTGGCATCGCCGGAGTCTGCAAAGGCCCGAGATGGCTGAGTATTTTCCGAGATGTAGTTCTTGACCTTGTCGCCCTTGGCAGTCTTCAAAGCTCCGGCACCAACCACAATAGCTGTCACGATGATGAGCAAGAGGATCATGACTTTGATCATTGCCAACATGTTGTTGAGAAGAATACCTGCTCGCCGAGAGAAGGTATGAATGAAGCAAGTGAGGATTGCTATTCCGATTGCAATACCCCTGATAGCTCCAGGAGCTGGGTCAGTATTGCCAGATGCGTATAGCACTCGTGTAGCGAAGCTGATACAGTTACCCGCCATGTTCCCGAGAGCCACGAAACAAAAACCGAACATGCACGTACTCAAGAGTACAGTGCCTCTTCTATATGCGGGCTTTTGGTAGACATATTGGAGGTAATTGAGGTCACCGCCGCTACGAGGTACGCTCTGTTCAATGCCGTTGATGGTATAACGGGGCACATTGAGGCCGTACTCTATGTAGACGTGAACGCCTGAGAGACAGTATATGATGCCCGCCAGCCAGAGGAGAAGAGATGCACCCGTTGAACGGGTTCCTTCCATTACTCTCTGTGGCGAATTGAAGATGCCGGTTCCTGTGATGAAGGTTAGCGATTCGCTCACAAAGTGAATAGAGTAGCACAGTGTTTCCAGGCCATATTGCTGCTCTTGACCAAAACACCAAGTTTCAACATCGTGATACCCTCAGAATTACATAGAAGAGCAACTTCCTGATAGAGAAAACTGCATTGTTCTGACACATTGAAACTCAAGCTTGGGCCAGAAGGAGCGAACCATGGATCTTGATATAAGCAGACTTCCCCACTTGGGTCTCATCCGAACTCTGGGCTCTCAACTTAAATTCAACTTCAACACAACATCACCAAAATCCATCACGAATTGCCTCTGCGATATCTCAAGGAATCATGTCGAAGAAGCTCGCAAAAACAATGAAAACTTACCAATCATTCGGTTGAGAACCAGGCACATGACATCAAAGTACCCAAGCTTGAAGGCTTCCTTGGGTGCTGATGTAAAGATGCCATTGGGATTATCGGTTTCCCTAAAGATCACCTCCCGGTCGCTGTCCCATTCTGGCTCTTCACGTCGCGGTGGCTCACGGCTGTGCTCCTGATATGCTGCAAAGTCGTTCATTGTGTGGTCTGTATGCAGCCGAAAGCTGCAGCTCAAAGTGGACGAAAGGCTCGAGATGGTCTGGGAACCAGCTTACGCGCCAATTCGAAGCCAAAGTTGGCAACGAGTCAACCAACTCTCGGAATTGATACAAACAATGGCAAAGAGCAAGCTACGATATGAGCTACACAGCTATCTGGGACCATGGGTATTAAGTAACGCTCTCAAAACTCATGCAGGCAGGGTTCGACGATCACACCAAAGCCGGGCGTAGAGAAATCAGCCCAAAATGGCAGACCGACCAAGCAGAGGGCGGGATTCAAGCCTCATCACCATCGTGTGACCTTATCAACTCCCTGCAGGGGCTGGCCGTTCTAGGCAGACTTCCCCTCACTTTAGACAAGATTCCGCAGCCTTATTGCCTACCAAAACGCCTTGTCCATACCTTTCAACCAAATCAAAAACCGCAGCGCTAGCCGTTGCATTTCTAGCGCCGTTTTTATCGCTTCAACAGCCAATCTGCAAACCCTGCATTACACAGCCCCGATGCATCTCAGACATGGCTCACAGACATGCCAAGCCTGAGCTGAAAGAACCCCGGTTACCAAACCCTCATCCTCGGGATAACTTTGTCTGAAGCATGGGGACGTGCGACTTGACTTGGGATGACACAAGATCGATCATCTTGTGTTCTCCGTCATGTGTCCGACTTGGATGATAGCGAAAAAGCAAAGAAGCAAAGAACTCTCAACCAAAGGTCCAACAGCTAGGTGCATGCTTATTGATAAGGGCAAGCAAGCTGTCGTCCGTCCCTGGCCCTCCTCCACCCCGCATGCTCGCGCTGGTAGCCCACGTGAGTAACCGATGCCCTGTTGACTGACCGAATCCGCCACGCCTCCGTGTCAGTCTGTCATCGGTGCCTGGGAAGAGCTCTTTTCTCTTTCTGCGGCGAGGTTCCTCGATTTTGTGTCAGCCGTGGCCAGCCACTCCGGACCGCACGCGTCTCCCGTACGGAGCTTGCATGCTGCGTTCTTATCTCCTTTCCTGAAGACTCATCTGGCCCTTGCATCTCTTTCATTTGGGGCGAGCGTGTGGGTGTTACCCATACCAATTAGATCATCCCGGGTGAAGCTCAGTCACACTTCCTCCGTTGGCCTCTTGAGCAACAGCCCTGTTAACAATAATTCTTAAGATACTGCTGCCCGTCACTCGTCCACAACCTACTCTGGCCCCATTAACGGCTGCATTTCCCCAAGTGATCGTCCTTTAGCTTTTGTTTAAAGCCCAGGTCCCTGCCATCTGAGGCCCTTTTGTAACAGAAACCATAGCACCGTTCGATGGCAGGCCCTCTCCAGGTTGGAGACCTTATCAGCCTCGGGCGCCTAGCCTGGGAAGTTTACCGCTATGGCTGGTCTGAAGAACATAATGCAAGTAAGTGATCCAAGCGCGATACCTTTGTTTCTCCTGCAAGATATGCCTTGCGGGGCTCCGCCAACGCAGTGCTTTTGTTGAATGTCAACCTTCACGAATGGGTACATGTGCCTGGCGATCGCTCAATCCTTCATTCCTCCGCCTTCAGGAGATGTAACATCGGTCTGACTGTATGGCAGCAAGACAATATGAAGAATTTGGAAGAGATGTCAGAGGTCTCGCCGAGAATCTCGATATTCTCAGCAGAGTAGTTGCATCGGCAGACAACTCACTCCAGAGTCAGAGACGGCAAGGCGCTCCAGCAAGGCTACGATGGGACCGGACGTCACTGATTCAGATCATTGGCGACTACGAGATGACATTACGAGAATGCAATGAACTTCTAAGATCCAACAGTCGATATCGTGTAGGAACCAACCCTTTACGCAACCTGGAATGGAATGTACTCGTTCAGCCCGCAGCCGATCAACTGCGCCAAAGGATCACGCTGCACAACTCGAAGATTCTGCACGTCCTGAAACCGTTTGAAGTGTAAGTGAACTAAGTTGGTGCTGTTTCATAAGCTGATGAGATCAGTGATCTGCTTTTACGGGTACGACAAGATATTGAGCTCATGCATCGAGACCTCGCGGACCGCATCACAGCTGCCCATCACGATATCCGTCGTCTGATGGGAGTTCTTATCCCTGACCTTGATGAAGCCCTCGACCAAAGAGTTCAGCGCAGTGTTGTACTACTAGAAGTGCCTGTGGACTTGGACGAACAGTTCCGGTTTGCAGCGCTCACTGGTCACCCCGAGTATCGCACCGAGGCGGACTTCGAGCTCACCGAGCTGTCCGATGCATTCATACTGAACTTTCACAAGAGCACAATTAACTTCAGATCTGGTATGGTGGTCGAAGAGCGTGTTCCGACGGTTGATCAGTATCTCAATTTGCTGAAGTGTGTATGGATTTTCAAGAAAATCCAGGGGTCCCCTGCTTTACGAGAAGCGGATAAGGACACTTCCCACTGGCCATCCTACGCCCGGCAACTGGAGGATGTAAGTCGCGTGTGTATTTATATGTAAGGTATGGACTAACGGGAGTAGGATCTATCATCTCAATGCGCTCGATTCGGCCGCGAGTTGGTGACGCCAAGGATAATCACTTCGACGCTCAAGCGGGACATGTTCACGATTTGGCCAGAAAAAGAACCCGCCCCTCTTGTTGACCTTGTTACAAAAGACGAGATGATGGAACAACTTCTAGAGGTGTAAGCTTGGCATACCCCCTGGCTTTGCCGCAGAACCTAATAGTCGCAGGAACCTGCAGAGCTATAGTCCAGGTATCGAGAAGAAAGCCAAGCTCCTTAGAAGGTTAGACGCAGATGGTCGAAGATTCAGAATCATCATGTCTGGATCAGCTCAAGCGGGATCGGGAAAACCAAGACAGCAAAGTAAGTAGACCCTTTTCTTCTCGAGGTCAAACGCTAACTTGCACAGCTGAGAAATTCGATTTCGATATCACTACAATGGTCTTCAACCCACAATACGCCTTGCCCACCGGCAGTCATGTGACACAAGAGCTCATTCTACGGCAGAACGAGAGAATCGCAAGGCTAGATTTTATGGACGGGGCTGATATACTGAAGTTCCAACAAGCGGTCACTGGATTCAAGCCATGGGCCTCTGCCACGCAGTACGACTGCCAAGTCATTTTCGTTCTGGGCGGCGTCAAAGAGACGATCATGGAGAACGCTTGCCTTCAACTCTGGATACCCAAATCAACCGAGGGCTCGCTTGTCACCAATAGCGATGCCGCAGTCAACACCATCAAGACTTCATCAAGCCGTCAAAACTCCATATCGACGCTGGCCTCTGGAGCGATGCCAAGCTCGCCCCTGTCAGGGAGCAGGCCATTCGCATCACCGGCACAAACGCTTTCTTCCTATGGAAACGGCGGAGACGGCTTCGCTATGGGCCCCCCTGGTCGTCACCCAAGCCTTCCAACCATAACACAGAGACAGCCCACGGGACCCGAATTCTACGGATCGTGGCCGGGAAGAACTTCTCCAGAGCCAATAGGTTCTTCGCCTGTAGAACGACAAAGCTTCTTCCCGATCCCAGGACCGCCGCGACAGGCTCCACCCCGGAAACCAGTTGGATCAACCCCATCTCCTCGTCGTTCCAGCTCTCTCTTTCCGCCCCCCTCCAGTAGTACAACTATGACCAATAATGGACGTTCTTTCAGCATATCAAGCGGCGTCTCAAGCAACAGTAACTCATCGAACAGCGATGTTCGAAGCGTTAGTATTTCTACAGGAACAAACTCCACAGGGCTTCTCCACAAGCGTCCAGTGAAGCCGATGTTGGTCTTATTCACACAAAACCGGCAAGGAGACAAGTTCTCATTTGTGACGGTTCAGATTGACGATGAAACAAATATGAATCCAGAGCGCTGCAACTGTCGCCGATCCGGAAGAGATGGGGCATCCTGTGATATTGCAGCCATCGAGAAGAAGAAGGGTGATGCTCCTATTTCAGCCCGAAGGTATGATCAGTCACCATCGGATGGCGAGATGGACTGGAACTTGGCCCGGCTGGCGCTGAACAACCCTGCCTCAACGAGCGATAGTGTCAACTGGCCCAACCTCAAACGTCTTAGCATCAAATTTCCAACTCCGCAGGCACGAGCTAAGTTCTGTGGCACACCAAACGTCTGCCATTGCAAGATCAAGAAGGAAGGCGACTTGCTCAAGTGCATACAAGAACGCCATCGCGGACTCTGGGGAGAGGTTCAAGAGAACTACAGAAGGCAGATGAACAGCTTTCACAAACAGCGATACGAGAGCAGATCACATGTGGTGTATGGCGTAACGAGTTGATGGATTTAATGTGCGAAAACATGACATGAAATAACAAGTTCAGTTTGTATCTCTAAGAGCTTTTATGATTCTAATGAGGCGCAGAGTAAAGGAATAGTCATTAGTTACAGGCGTTTTTGGAAAGCCGAAAGAGGGATTCTTAGATAAGATCGCTGATAAATTGAAATGATTATACTGTTTAATGAATATTACTTCTGATCTGTAGAGACTAAGCTTCATTCAAGTGAGACACATTTTAAATAAAGTGATATTCATCATAAATAGACAGAACCCTACTCCCTACCGAACTTTTATACGTTTCTTCCTACATCCATTCAAACCTGCTTTTGAGGATCGATACTATGCTCCCGACTTGAGCCTGCGGTGGCCTTGTTCTGTTGCTCTGTATCCTCATGGATCACGACATTGGTCGCTGAACGCGCCGCATCGATGTCATCTTCCAGTTCCTCAGGAAGCGCGAGGTTGAGGATCACACAGATGATGGCAGCAACTGCAAAGCCAGTCTCCATTACAAGAACAATAGCATCGAGGAAACCCTGAAGAGAGCGGTTGTCCCCCTCGTATGTGAAGACCTTATCAAAGTAGTCGGGTAGAAGCGTTGCGCCATATCCCAGAGCCAGACCAGCAGTGAGAATGAAGCGGTTGCGTCGAGTGAAGGGGACACCACGGACAATGATGGACATGCCCGATACAGCCACAGCACTGAAGAGGAAGGTTGTCATGCCACCAAGAACAGCTGATGGAATAGCAATGAGAGCAGCAGCAAACTTGGCAAAGATACCCATGATGATAAGGAACATGGCGCAGGCAAGACCAGCTTTGCGGTTGGCACATCTGGTGAGTACAATGACACCGTTGTTCTGAGCGAAGACAGACATAGGAGTCATCGTCATGAGAGCACCAATACAGCCAGCAATACCATCGGACAAGATGCCACCCTGGATACGAGATTCATAGGTCTTTCCAGTCACCTCGAGTTTGGAAACGTCGCATGTGGCTGTGACATCGCCAATAGCTTCTGTAGCGCAGACAAGGTAAACAGCAATCAGGGGGAGCACGAGCGGCCCGTAAACTGATAGAGGGAACGTGTGTACCCAAGCGAACGAAGCAACAGGGGCAGAATCGATACCAGATCGATCGAAATAACCACAGGCAGCAGCAATAATGCAGCCGACTAGCAGTCCAATCACGACCGAGGTGGATTTCATGATGGGCGAGCCGAATCGCTCACACAGGATAATGGCGACAAAGACAGAGAAACCCAAGCCCAGGAATTCTGCAGATCCCCAGGGAAGAGGATGAGGTGCGTTAATGTTGGGGCAAAGAGCAAACAAGCCGTCAGTGGCAGTCATGCAACTTCCACTGCCACCCATCCAGTTGGAGAAACCCGACTTGATGAGCTTGATACCGATGAGCATAACGGTAGGGCCAGTGACGATCGGTGGCAGGACCTTCAGCAAGTACTTTGCGGGGATGAAAGAGACGAGAATGTTGATCAAAGCACACACAGCGGAGGTACCGAGAATGGCTCCATAGCCCTGAGGGCAAGGCAAGGGGTTTCCATCAGAATCTGAAGGACAGAAGCCATTGGCGTACATCTGAGTGAGACTTCCTTGAGCGACAGGAATAACGCTGAATGAGACTCCAACGACAGACAAAACTCCAGTACCGAGGTAGTATCTAAGACAAGGATTAGCCCAGACTCTTGCCGCGACCAAATAACACTTACTGTGTACCAAAAAGTCTGAATCGAGTAATTTGGACTGCAGAGAAGATGCCAGAAACGATGAGAGCGGTTGAGACGAGGTATTGTTGTTGCTCAGGTAGCAAATTGGCGCTGCCGCTGATAATGATCGGGGGTGTAATCACACCTGCTAACATGGCCAATGCATGTTGGAAGCCGAGCAGCAAGCCCAGAAAAACTGGCATCTTGTCATTGAGACCGAAGAAGGGACTTGGGTTGACGCTCTTCTTCATGAAGGGCAGGTTTGGGCGAAAGAGGAAGGCATAGTCGTAATCGCCAATCAGGCCGTGCCTGGTAGTGAATGCCTTCTTGAGGCCATTGCAACGCTGAGCAAAAGTTTTCGGTGGCGCATGCTCGGGGGCAATCGACCGTGGTCCTTGATCCTCATCCATTGTTGAAGCAGTGAGATGGAGTTGTGTAAAGAAACTAGAAATAGGCCAACGCTGGAATGGCTCTGGGTGTCGATGGCGTTGATCGTCGAGGGGTCCAAGCGAAAGAGGAATCTTCGTGTCGATCAACTCAACGACAGGCTTGGAACGTCAACGTTGAATAGATATTGACGAAGGCTTTGAAAGGCTCCAGTACTGAAAGTTGATACGGGTAATATGAAAGTTTATACTTCTAATTCCTCTCTGTATAATAGAAGTGATTGGCGAGCACTCGCGGCCGTTTTCGGGAGTGGTTAGAGTTATTTTTTAGGCTTAGTGACCTAAGACTTGTAACTGATAACTCGTGGATCCAGAGATAGCTTATCAGGACTTCTTATTCCCCAGATGTTTGACAAATTGCTAGAGATGGGGCAGCGGGTGGGTGTCTGCGGGTCCGAGTCCAAGAGTCCCAAGCGAGGTGAGATGAGATGCAGATCAAAAGACAAGGTCAGCTAAGAAAACATGCGATGCTAATCGGAAGCTTGATATTGGTGACATGATCGTGCACAACCGCTCCTTTAAATATGCAACCCCAGATTCCACGATGGGGAGGTAGAAATAAAGTTGGCATGTTATCAGGCCGGCCGGTCGGGGAACCGGTATTGGTGGTGCACCTCGGGACGTGGGGGACGAACAGAGGAGTACGGCCTGTCGCGACCATTGGGCTGGGTTCGAATCGAGAGGGATGAGATAGCGCATCGGCGCATCCCCGTGGCATGTCTGGGGTTGTCACCCATCGCCACGGAATAGGCGACTTCGGCTGTGTATCATGGCCAGGATTGTGCCGATAAACCCAGCATGAGCAGGGACGGCACCAGCTGAGCTTTGCTGGATATCATTCTGAGCTTCAAACCGCGGGCTGATAGATAATCAGTTTGCGAAATCGGATGACTCTCTGTAAAAGATCACACCAATTTGGAGTGACCGTCGGAATTCAACCACCCAACTCGTCCAAGTTTATCTCTTGGGTGCATGCATTGTACGCCACAGTTTGCTAGCAGATATGCATACTGAGGTTGTGCTCGGCCATGAGCCGTCGGCCAACCACAAGCTTATCAGATAAGATAGAAATGAGTAAAGCCGGCTGTCGGCTGCGTCCGGTGGTGATAGCTAAGAGCCTGTGATTCTTGGGAGAACGGAGGCGGGCGACTGCGCAATAAATTCCATCTCGAAGGTGTAGATGATTGAACCAGAGCTGAAAGAAGGGCGATCGATCGGTCGGAGATGTTATCACAGCTGCAAGACTAGGCCAAGCGGCGGCGACAAAGTCATAGAATTGTGTAAAGGCCGCCGGCGCTTCAGATAGATCGTGGTGATTGATGCGACAATGATTGAAGAGGAAGAAGAAAAAAGAAGAGAAGATCGGTGTTGTAGGACCAACAAGAGGAAATATCAGGTAAGGCCCTGGCTCAGAGGGGCAGAACTGGCAGGTTGGCTTGAGCTAAAGGCGGGAGGCACCGGAGACTGCCGCTATGTGCCTGCCTCTCCGCATTCATGGAGTTTTTGTTACTTAAGAAAGTGCTTTGGTCTCCATCTTTGAGCATGAGCCTCATCTCTGGTGCAAGTGTCAGTTCTCGTCACTCTATCCCAGATACAACAGCAATGGGACGATCAGCTGCGAAACCACAAACAGTTTGAAAGACTGTTCGTACCAACCAACACAACACAATGGTGTTACAGAACAGATGTCACGGTCTGTTTACAACTCACCCTGTCACCGCAGCATTATCGGAAACAGTTCAGAAACGCCGCGACTTCGCAGACTCAACTTTGGATCAACTCACGATATTCATTACCTAGCTAATTTAGAAAAATGTTCCAAGATGAGCTTCTGCCGTCTTCTCAGTAACGGGAACTGCTATAGCGCTTACTGTACATTCATCAAGCCAGCAGAGATCTGAAAGAACAACCAATCATATCGCCATCCAGTGCCAACACTCAGGTAATATGGGTTTTATGACACAAAGAGATGCGTTTCTTGATTTTGCCCATCCTTTCTCTTCCTTCCATGTCCACAGCCAACCACGATCTCCCCTATCACTTCTCATTGGCGGACTTGCTCCGTCACCACGAGACTTTGTCTCCGATCGCTGCTCCACTTAACGGAGCTAACCTCCGGCCGGGGCGGATAAACTGCCTCCTGTGTGTTTCTAGGGGTCAAGAGCATCCCCCTCCGTTACACATTTGACGTCTTCATGACAGAAACAATACACCTTTTGCCCCCTTTTACATCAGTTTTCAGGGTCTCACGCAGGGACTGGCACCAAACAGACAAGGCGTTGCCACTTGACCATCCCCCATCATCGGTCCCAAGACCATCGGTTGGACCCTTTTTTTGGCTGTATTATTAAAAACAAAGAAACCAAATTTCCCCTGCTCCTAGTCCCCTAGTCAAAAGGCAGAGGTGGCGTCTTTTTTCTGTGGCGAAAAACCACAACTAACGATCACTTTCCTCTCACAGGCAGAAACAGGTGCTGCTAAAGGGATTTTCGCTCAAACGTCTTGTCTGGTCTGGTCTCGTCTCGTCCCATCCCAGAAAGTCACGCCTATTCTATCTGCCCATAATAATGTGCCCTAGCTCATCTTGTGCTATGTCTTTAACTTGTGAATCTCTGAACTTTCATCAAATCTCGATCGATTCCTTCTTTTCCAGTTTTCGTCTTCAATCCATTATTGTTGTCATTTTGGGCACTTGATTGATGTCGCGCAGGTTGGACTTTGCTATACCTCTACAACCGCTACCGCTGCTGGATACCTCCGGACAGCCGGCATCGGCCCTTCATGCACCACTCCACCAACGGCATTCATCGTTTGTCACCACGAAAAGTTACTGATCCTGATCTCGTTGCTGTTCGTGACAAGCTTGTTGACGCCCTCGCCCTCAAGGCGTCCGCTCTTGTGACGCCGCCAGCCACCAACTTGTCTCCTCCATCTTCGCACGCTGGTCCGCCCGGCACGGTCCAGCGGCCCTCCTCTCGATCTCGACATCGCCGTTCAAAACGTCCTTCTTCTTCATCGCCTCGTTTAGTCGTCGGTCCTGACGCAATTCATCGTCTACCATCTGAGCTGGCCCGATTACACTTGACTTCACCGCTCATTGTGTCGAGCCCTTCAAGATCAAACATCGCTCGCAAAATTCAAGCCATTATTCCTAATCTCGACAGTCGAATTCTCTGCTCATCTAATACCACCGTGCCAGCCCAGGCATCTGGACGAGATTGCGTTGTCAGCGTCGGCGGAGGCTCTGCTGTCACTTTGGCCCGAGCCGTTGGCATACGGAAAGGAATCCCTCACATTTGCATACCTACGACATACAGTGCAAGTGAACTACGTCGAGGCGGAGGACCTAGCGACTCATCTTCCGAAGAGAAGGGCAACGGCCACGACAGCAGGATACTTCCCACCGTCATCATTTACGACGACAACCTCACCATGAGCACACCAACTCGATTTTCAGCGCCCAGCGATGAGAAAGTCATGGAGGACTTTGCTCGAGCCGACACGCAGCCCAAATCAGAAGACGCCTGCTGGAGCTATCTTCATATTCCAGGCGTTTGACACCTTCTGGTCTTGTCCACCTGGACATCTTTTTTTATAATCTCTTTTAAAATTACCTGTCTTGTACCTGCGGGGAGCACTTCAGCCTCCTATTCTTATACCAGGATCCCCCACCTCGCGCCGATTTCTCGGATATGGGATCATAATGATTTTGCGACATTCGCACAACGCACGCCATCCACCCGCCTCATCCTCTACACGGTTGAGGGATCATGGAGAAAGGAGTATGACACCCGGCTTGCAGAGTTTTCTAGTACTCTGCATTGCACCACCGGGATA
Organism: Fusarium pseudonygamai; assembly: GCA_013186785.1. Taxonomy (NCBI): domain Eukaryota; kingdom Fungi; phylum Ascomycota; class Sordariomycetes; order Hypocreales; family Nectriaceae; genus Fusarium; species Fusarium pseudonygamai. The sequence goes on from JAAQRH010000023.1 coordinate 107,845, forward strand.
TCGTGCCCTTCTCTGCAAGACATAGACCACCGGCTTGGTCTTCCATGATTCTCTGATGGAGTAATTCTGGGGACAATGCCGCCTCAAGTCCTTTCTCTAGTCACCGGTTCAGACGAAAACCTTGGTCCATATGTAATGGCAAGGCATCTGCCTCTGCCCCTTTTCCGGGATAGAATAAGTGTACTTGTACTTTCCGAAGCTACTGGGCTTCGAGAAGACTCATCATAAGAGACTACTGGGTCTCGAGTCAAAACATGAGGCTACTGGGCCTCAAAGAACTATCGCCGAAGGTCGTGTAGCATCGACCGAGGGATACTTCTCTCCCCGACTCAACACGAATGGGTTTTTGGTTATTTCACTATGTGATCGTGCTTCGTTTCGGAAGACTACCAACTGCACATGAGTCGTTGGATGTCCACCTCCTAGGGTGGACTTCTTCATAAATTAGATAGATAGCCAGATATTGAAAAATCGGAAGTTATCAACGTGATCTTTCTCTCTTAAACTCGTAATGAATTGTATCTACGTCCATGGTCTAGGCTCTGGCCATTCTGACCATCTGATCGCACTACTTTATAGTATCTACGCCGGGTATCGTAACAGTATTTTCATCGCCAAAAACTTCCGCTCAATCTAAGCCCTCAAACCCCATGACGCCATGGGCTCCCATGGGCCCAAGTTTGCTCTGCTGTGCCTCCTTGCGTCGCTTGGCCCTACGCTTCATCTCCGCAATTTGGTCTTCCTCACTGTCATCGTCGCTGTCGCTCTCAGCAGCTCGCTTTCCGTTGCCATTCTCTCCAGCGTCACTATCATCGCTATCGTCGTCATCTTCATCCTCTTCGTCATCGTCGTCATTGTCTCCTTGCAGAGCAGATAGCTCTTCCCAGAGCTTCACAGTCTTACCGCCAGCGCTGATAAGGCGGTTCTCGCAGTCGAAACCCAGCGAGACAACACTCTCCATGTGGTCGTGACGTAAATTGGCTGAAATGTCCACCTCCCGCGCAACAAGGTCGACCACACGCAAGCTGCCATCACCAACACCGCAGACGACCTTCTTGCCAAGTCCCAACTCTTGCGGGATCAAGACCATGGCATCAATACTTTCACCGCCGCCCTTCTTATCGCCATCCACGATGATTCGTTCCTGCTGATCGTCCCAGGCTCCCTTGTCCCACATGGTCAATACGCCCGAGCCGGATCCTACCGCCAGAACGCCGTTGTTGCGATGTCCTTTAGGGCCCAAGCCTGGGACGAAGCAAGAAGATAGCAGCTCATCCTCCTGGTCGTCGCTACGGACAAGCACCCCTCTCCTAACATCGGTTACGGCGAGCGTGGTACCGCCAGTACTGACCCATTGCTTCGGGAATCCGCTGGTGCTGGCACTGGTGGGCGGCAAAGGTGTTATGGAGGAAACGTAGTCGGCATGGGGGAAGTGAGTCTGAACAGGCTTCTTTCCCAATTTGCCGTCTTTAAGGTCAATGATGTGGAGGGCACCTGAGTCGGTCGCAAGAAGCAGGCTCTGGGGGTTTAGGACGTGGAGGAGGGTGGGCGCATCGGGAACCGTAGTTGCAGAAGGAATCACGAATTTGGAAATGACTTGGCCGGTTTTGGGGTCGAAGTGCTTTACCAGCGCATCGGTTCCAGCTGAATAAACAGCTTTTACAGGTTAGCTTGGAGAACAACAACAGAAGCTCGTGGAAATCTTACCAGAACCATCATGCGAGTAGACCAATGATCTACAGCTTCCCTTGTGTCTCCGAGTGCGCCAGATGGATTCGATCATACTCTTTCCGTCGCTCAGCACGCTCGTGTCACCATCGGCATCGGCATTGTCGTCAGAAGAAGAGCTGGATGGCAATCGAAAGGTCTCGACATGGCCACTCGATAAACCGACGGTCAGGAGGGGCTCCGTGGGGTGGAGGGCAGTTGCGAATACATCTGCCGATAGAGGCAGGGTACATGTATTCTCGAACATGTTGAGAGATTGATGCTTATTAACAGTTACTCAAGAAACAAACGGCAACGTATAGCATTGCTTGAAAAGGATGAAGAAAAAAAAGAAGCTCGAGCCAATTGAAGCCACTGTGTTATCGGTGCGATAACAGTAGTTCACACTGTCTTGGGATCAACGGAAGTTCAACAGGAGCACCCTATTCTAAGGTAGATACTCAGATACTACAGGGAAAGATTTTTAATTTACTTCTTAATGCTCGCGATATATATTGATATTTATTTTATCCCTCAGTGTTCTTCTGAGTCCTTGTATGATTAGATGATGTTGGGTATTCCACTCATAGTTGACCGTTGCAGGTAATACATGGCGGGGCCCATTGAAATCTACCTACCTTAGACTGAGGTCGGGTGCAAAGCTCCAGCATTCAGGCACCCACACCCTAAAAGCTTATGCAAAACATCTTATTTTCCCACCTGTAGATGCATTTCTGAACATGGGAAACTGCTATCAATTGGACAGTGTATCATGGTCTCGTCATTGATCTCGATCTTGCTTTTTCTTTGCAGCGCGTGCTATTGATGCGAGCAGCATTAGTAGACTTATTCCCCTTTATGCTTTATAATTTAGAAATTAAGAGCGTCTGATGACCCCGAGCTTATGCGTGCCTGACTCAGTCAGATGCCCATAAAATGTTTTCTATGAGATGAGAGGCTGGAGGTTTCATGGTAAATCGATCGATCTTCTGTCGCTAACGGAACTCAGGCGGTAGATCTTCACGGGTAAGCACCCGGGAACTCCACTGAAGGTTGGCTTTAGGGCCGTTGGAGGGCAAAGCGGGGTGGCGATAGGTCAAGATTCGAGTGGAAGGACAGCCTAGAATCTAGACCCAGACAAGGTCGGAGTGCGATGGAGGAATCCATCCTTAAGTAATCTTGCCAATATCTAGCTAAATTCTCAAGGGCAGGCTACCTGTTTTAAACCAGTCTTGTTAAACCACACAACCCCCCCAACCTCGTCCGACGATCTGTTCCCCCTGCCGAGGCTGCTTGCTTGCTTGCATGGGCTAGGCACGTAGTCGACGTTACAGCTGTCGATCATGGCTGGTAACAAGGTTTCGGAATCAACTCGCGAACGGGAGATATTCAAGTGTGTATGACCTTGCACCATTTCTCATCCTCACTCTCGTCGCATCTCCATCCCCTGCCATCAATTGAAGCTCCTCAAACGGACTCATCTAACGAATACCCAGATATGACTCGGTCCTTGTCGCCAACTCTATTCGCAATGATGTGGCAAACCTTATCCCGTCGTCTTCCTTGCGACCATGCTCTGATCCTGCCATGACAGCTCTGGCCCAGGTGGCTCTCTTGAGACTCGGCGCCTCTCGCGCCATGATCTCGCTGTTTGACTGTCAACACCAGCATATTATTGCCGAAGCTACACCTGCGCTTCGCATATCTGCTCACGCCAATCCTCCTAGCTCTGGTTCTGACAGCCTTTGGCTTTGTGGTACTGCAATACCTCGGAGTTATGGTATTTGTGATCGTGTATTAGTATCTCGCGAGTCTGGTGGACCACAGCAACCATCATTAGCTTCGGAGCTCCCGATTACAGTGGTAAGCAACCTTGCTGAAAATGAAGAGTATCGCGATACCTGGTACTACAAGGCACGGCCGGAGCACCGGTTCTACGCAGGAGTACCGATAAGAACACGCCGAGGTATCAACATTGGCGTCTTCTGTATTCTTGACAACGAACCGCGGGAGACATTTGACGAAGCATCACTACAAGTCATGCGAGATATTTCAGCATCTATCCTGGGACAAATGGAACTGACACGATCTGGAGATGGCAGGCGTCCTGGTGAGCGCATGGTTCGCGGCTTGGGAAGCTATGTGGAGGGGAAGACGACCGTAACGGGATGGCAGAACAGTTCAACGAATATCTTCAATGCCGATGCAAGCACAGAAGAAGGCTCTCTCAACCAGACGCAACAGAAGATCCAGAAACAGAGGGACAGTGGCACTGCTACTGCTGAAACGGATAGCATCTCCGCGCCAGATATTTTTGTTCTTGAAAGCCCTAGTCAGAACAGGCCGACAAGCCCGTTCCATCCAACTGACAAGCCTCCTAACTCAGTTCCGACTGGAGAAGAATCGCGATCTCATCAGCTGAGCCAGATCTTTTCTAAAGCGGCAAATATCCTACGGGAGTCAATTGAAGTTGAGGGGGTCCTGTTTTTGGATGCAGGTGTTGGCTCTTTTGCTGGCAGAATCCGGTCCGGCTCTTTGCGGCGTAATTCAAGGACTCACGTTCGTTCTTCCTCCTCATCCTCATCTTCGTCCTCTCCAGGTAGAGGTAATATTTCAGTCTCTTCTCCCCGGAATTCCGCAGACTACCGGTCCTCAGGCGCTATGTGCCCTGTTCTTGGATTCTCTACGTCTGTCTCTTCCAGCATAAATGGTGAAGCCCCTTCGGGACGCAGTCGAACTATACCTGAACGACAGCTCCAGAGGCTACTGCGCCGCTATCCAAAAGGCAAGATCTTCAATTTCGATGGCGACGGAATGACTGGATCGAGTGATCCGACGAGCGAGGACTCAGCTATGGCTGCTTTCCAGGCCCAGAAAGCTCGGAGCATTCAAGAAGAACAAAGGGGCGACAAGCAAAAGTCGCGAAAGGTCAACGACCCGTATTCACGGAGAAACGAAGGCATGGCCATTCGCGATGTCTTCCCAGGAGCTCGCAGCGTTGCCTTTGTACCTCTATGGGACTCTCACAGAGAGCGCTGGTTTTCCGGGTGTTTTGTCTATACAATGACACCAACCCGCATCTTTACAGTCCAGGGGGAACTGAGCTACCTTGCCGCTTTCAGTGCAGTCATCATGGCAGACGTTGCTATGATGGAGAGTTCCATAGTATCCTTGGCGACGACATCTTTACTCAGCTCCCTCTCCCATGAACTCCGGTCTCCACTTCACGGCATTGTTCTGTGTGCCGAGCTGTTGCGCGATACAACACTAGATGTTTTCCAGGGCGATGTATTGCGCTCCCTTGAGGTCTGCGGTCGTACACTTCTGGACACGATCAATCACTTGCTTGATTGGACACGCATCAACAACTTTGTCAAGGCACCCAGTGGACAGTCGCCGAACTCAGGTGTTGCCTTTGTGAGAGGCGCACAGTCTAACACAAGAAGTAGACCGACGGATGGGATGATGCATATCACTTCAAATCTAGATCTGGACATGTTGGTGGAAGAAGTCGTGGAGTGTATTCATGCTGGCCACACCTACCAACAACAATCACTCGCGCTTGTTCACGATGATAAGCCGAATCAAGAGCTCAATCGGGATCCTCTTACCCGCCTTGATGGTATGGACGTTGCGGATAGTGTCAAGGCTGGAGAAAACATCAGCAACGGAGCTGGTCCTGACGCAGTTCTCGTGATGTTGGACATTGACCCGACGGTGGACTGGGCGTTCCATGTTGAGTCAGGGGCAGTGAGGCGCATAATCATGAATCTTTGTGGAAATGCCCTCAAGTACACTAGACGGGGTTATGTTAAAGTCTCTGCCTACCAGGACCCTCCTGGGCATAGCCGGTTGAAGGATCGAGTCGTTCATATCGATATCACCGATACAGGAGCTGGCATTGGCCAAGACTATCTCAACCACCGTCTGTTCGCTCCGTTTGCTCAAGAGAATGTTCATTCTTCGGGTGCTGGCCTTGGTCTGAGTCTGGTGAGGAAATTCGTCAGGGCACTTGGTGGCTCTATCCATGTTCAAAGCAAGGTGGGCACGGGAACTCGCATTGCGGTAAAACTACCACTAGAAGCTGTCAGTGTTGATTCGACAGAAACAATGTCGGATCGCGAGGAGTTTCAGGCCCAGGCCATTGAGTTGTCAGGTCTCCGCGTGTGCATCAACGGCTTCACACCTTTCGGTGGAGGCGGCTCAGAAAGTCAACGTTGGAATTCTAGAGACTTTGACGAACGTGCTTTGCTGGAAAAGGTCTGCCATAATTGGTTGCGTATGCAAGTTGTCGACTCCCTCCACAACGCCGAGTATCTTCCTGACCTGATACTCTGTGACGAAACTCACCTTGAAATGATAGCAAACCAGCCTCGAGACGAGCTATCGTCCCCAGTTGTCGTGGTGTGTCGCAGTGCCGCTGTCGCTCGATCGCTTGACAGGTCACATAGGTCACAGCGCAAGCTCAATTGGGGATTATTCAGTTTCATATCGCGCCCGTGAGTCGTCTGTTTATTACTACTTGTTCCTTGCCGCTGATGTTGTTATCTAGTGTGGGACCGAGGAAACTTGCCAAAGCCTTTGTCCTCTGCTTCAGGCGCTGGATGAAATTACAAGCAACAGCTGCAGATCGTGCCAGCGTCTCGACCAGACTCGACGAGCCACCGACTGTATCGACGGGAGAAACGGATCTTGTCCAACGTGGGTCCGATGACAAGGAACGCAACTATTTTAATATCGCCCCAACGATGTCTCCTAAGAAGAGAAGGGCGCATTGGGATGACGATGACGCAGAGACTCCCTTGCCATCGGTTCCCGCATTGCAACTACCTCCAACCCCGCAGGATCAACGGTTCCTTCTGGTAGAGGACAATGCTATCAATATGAAGATCTTACAAACGTACATGAAGAAGCTGGGTGTAGCGTACGACTCGGCCTCGGATGGACTCCGAGCTCTGGAGTGTTACAAAGCTCAAGAAGGGTGTTACAAGTGTATTTTGATGGATATTTCCATGCCGGTAATGGATGGGTTTGAGGCTACACGACAAATTCGAGGGTTCGAGAAGGCCTCGGATTTGCCACGAAGGCATATTGTCGCTATATCTGGCCTCGCCTCTAGGGACGCACAGGAGGATGCTTTTGCGAACGGACTGGATCTGTTTCTCTCCAAACCAGTGCAGCTCAAAGAGCTCAGTCGGATTCTCAAGAGTCGAGGGCTGATTTAGACAGGACTGGGATATTGAGGGATACGAACACGAAGCGAACACGATACCATGACTTTTTCTTTGGAATTATTTTCTGTAGATTTTCTTTCGAGGCTCTGGCGTTGGTGCGGTTTTATCCGCTGTATAAAACAATACCCAGGCATGGATTTGCGAGGAGGGTCTTATTGTGGCATATGTTACTAGACAGGATAGAACGCAGGCGCAAACGGGTTCTTATCTGGGAGGAACTTGCATTGAGAAATAGGAATACGAATTAATCTGAACGGGAGCCAATGTTTTGCAAGGTTACGTTTATGATTTTGTGTTTGTTGGTAAATCACGTTGAGTAAGGTATATAGGGCTCCTCAACTATCTGAAGCATTGGTTAAGAAACATCCACTTCACTCATCTGCATCTGCAATGCATCTGCAGGTCAATTGAGCAGTGCCACCTCATTCACTGCCCTCTTCAGCCCAGCACAAGGTAGAGTAGAGAATCGTCAACAATTGCTTTACCTAAGGTACTTCTAGATGCGCATCATGCCAGCGATTTTCAAATGGCATCTGCTATTCCTGGCGGTGTTGACCGCGACTGCCATGTCTCAAGCTGAGCCATTCCGTTGTGTTATGTATCTCACAGGGTAAGTGCATCCTCCCTCGTCGCCAAAGCAAGAACCTCGATATTTACTGACTGAAATTCTAGACAACATGATATTGTCCCATCAAAAAGCGCACTTGAAGATGTCTCGCATGTCATTCTGGCATTCATGCGCTCCGAGACCTTCAATGTTGACGACAAGCCTCACCACTATCCACTATTTACCTCTGTTTCTAATGTCCGCAAAAGGTTCCCTGGCGGCACCAAAGTATTAGTAGCTATCGGAGGCTGGGGCGATACTCAAGGTTTCGAGGAAGCGGCCAAGAATGAAACCACGCGGAAACGGTGGGCGCGCCAGGTTGCGGCCATGGTCACTGCGACGGGCGCTGATGGCATCGACATTGACTGGGAGTATCCCGGGTAAGGAACATCGCAATCTCGGTCATTACGAGGTACATACTGACTGCAATAGAGGCAATCGTGATGATTACAAGCAAATCCCCAACTCTCAGCGCGAATGGGAAATCAATGCATTTGTATCGCTCCTCCAGGAGTTGCGTGCTGCCATTAGCCCCGACAAGCTTCTGTCAGCGGCTGTTCCTGGCAAAGAGGTCGATCTGATGGCCTTTACGCCCGCCACCGTCCCAAAGATCATGAAAGAAGTCGACTTCCTCAACATCATGACATACGACCTGATGAACCGCCGAGATACCGTGACGAAGCATCACAGCGGTGTCTCGGATTCTCGAGACTCAATCCAGCGTTATATCGACCGGGGCGCATCACCGAGTCAGCTCAATCTTGGGTTCGGATACTATGTCAAATGGTTCATGACCCAAGAGTGCTCACAGGGAGAGCTTCTTGGGTGCCCTACTCAATTGCTTGAGGATCCCGAGACCGGAGCTGATATGGGCAAGACAGGCGGCTTTAGCTGGCACGACGATATTCCCCAGGACGTATCTACATCTTTCAAACATGCGAGAACAGCTGGGAAGTATGATGAGGACGGAAGCTATTTTTATTGGGACGAGAAGGAGTGGCGATGGTGGACGTTTGACACCAAAAAGAGCATTCAGACAAAGTTCAGCCATGTCGTGCCGGAGCTCGGAGTTGGGGGAGTTTTTGCTTGGGGCATTGGAGAAGATGCGCCCTCATTTGAGCATTTCAAAGTCACGGCTGAGCAAGTTCGCAAGATCCGCAAGGGTCATGCAGTTGAGCACGACTCCATGGAAGATGGGGACAAGGACGAGTTGTAATGCGACGTACATACAAAAGCGCGAGCAAGTGCTTGGCTACCTTACCTGGGTAGCAGTTGAGATGCCATGACAGCATGGCTTACCCATGTATGCACATGCATGAATCGCCGTCTTTCAATTGAACGGCTCGCCAACTTTATTCATCCACCTTCCAAAGAGGCTCGATATCTCTCGACCAGGTTTATGCGTGGGTGGCCATGGATGGCAGGGGTTCAATTAAGCTAGGTTTCGGCAAATCACAAGGCCCATACTAAACACGCCTCTAGCTGAACGGTCCAGTGTAACGCTGCTAAGCTTATCCTTAGCTTCCCCCTCCAACGAACGCCCACGTCTCCTCCACACGTGCTTGTCAAAGATGCCCATCTCATACGGACTTTGCCTACTGCTAGCTCCGGGGACCTTGTGCTCTTTGCAGAAGCTGGCCTGCAAGTGCTGTGATCTGCGATGTGATTGCTCAATTCGTCTCTCCTAGGCCGATAACCAACACCGAATGTTCAACAAAAACCACATCCTGTAGTGGTGTTGTGTGTGAATGGGCTTGTTCCTGGGGATCTTGCGACGTCATCTCGGTGCATTGCCCAGATAGGTCTATCGGGCTGGGGATCAATGTGTAGTTCTCTCGTCCATAAAGCCTGGTGATCGCCCAGGTCGCATCGAGAGGTTCTGGTGTTGGTCAAGCCTCAGTCTCCATCAAGGCCTCAATTGCTGGTTCTCGCCAAGCCTTGTCGGTGTCTCTTGCTCTATTGAACCTGCTTGTTCCTCCGTCAATTAATTGACTTGTCCTGTTCGCCATGCGTTTCTCTGCTCCTCTCGTTGCTGGCCTTGCGGCTGTCAGCCCTGCCATTGCTGCTCCCAGCCCCAGCTATGGCGATAAGGAATTGTTCAAGACTGTGAAGCCAATCAAGCAGATTGAGCTCGGCCCTCGACCCTACTACCTCGTCAACGACATGGACGAGGGTTCGCTGAAGAAGAAGCTTCAGTCGTGCTCTGAGAAACCCCAGAAGCCTTCCCAGTGGTCAATTGCCCACCGTGGCGGCGGTACTCTTCAGTTCCCTGAGCACTCTCTCGAGTCGAACCTGGCTGGTGCTCGAATGGGTGCTGGTATCCTCGAGTGCGATGTTGCTTTCACCAAGGATCGCCAGCTCGTGTGCCGACACTCTCAGTGCGATCTCCACTACACGACCAACATCGTCACGATCCCCGAGCTCAACAAGAAGTGCACCCAGCCGTTCAAGCCCGCCAAGGACGGTAAGCCTGCTTCTGCCAAGTGCTGCACCAGCGACATTACCCTCAAGGAGTTCAAGACTCTCTGCGCCAAGATGGAGGGCTTCAATGCCACTGCCACCAACGCTGCCGACTTCCTCCATGGTACTCCGCCTTGGCGAACCGATCTGTACGCTACTTGCGGTACAGTTCTGAGTCATAAGGAGCACATTCAGCTCACCAAGCGTCTTGGTCTGAAGCATACTCCTGAGCTCAAGACACCCGAGGTCAAGATGCCCTTCGACGGTGACTACACCCAGAAGAAGTACGCTCAGCAGCTCATCGACGAGCACAAGCAGGCTGGTGTCAAGCCTAGCGATGTGTATCTCCAGAGCTTCCTGTACGATGACATTCTGTACTGGCTCAAGGCCGAGCCTGAGTACGCTCGTCAAGCCATGTATCTCGACGAGACGGGCGACACACCCGAGACTTTTGAGAAGGCCGTTGCCAACCTCACCCGCTACAAGGAGGACGGCGTTCGATACATCGCACCCCCTCTGCCTTATCTCGTCACACCTGGTAAGAACGGAAAGATCGTTCCCAGCGCGTATGCGAAGAAGGCGAACGAGCTCGGTCTCAAGATCATCACCTGGACTCTGGAACGATCTGGTCCTCTGAAGAACGGCGCGGACGGCAACTATTATTACACTACCATTGCGAAGCTGATCAACAATGATGGTGATGTGTTTAACTTGTTGGATGTCTTCCGGGAGATCGGCGTTGCTGGTGTCTTTTCGGATTGGAGTTCGACTGTTACTTACTATGCCAACTGCTTCGGTCTTAAGCTCTAAAGCTAGAATTAGAGAAATAGAGAAATAGAGGCTAAACTCTAGATAAATAAAAACGTTTGTGTCGATTTTCATGGGCGTGTGGTTCAGTCAACGAGTCAACGTTCAGCGGTGATACACAAATCAGAGTCGCCGCAACATCTGATACGTATCGACTTCGTCTCATCGGCATCAAACATCATCAAGATCCTTGACCTAATACCTTCTTATATCAGCATCCGTCAAGAACTGAACGGTGAATGTTACTTGATTGGGCAATGTCTCGATATGGCAATTCTCCACGACCCTAACCCTTCAGGGTAACTTTCCCCTGCCAATGACATGTTGCACTACTCGAATGCAAGTGATGAAGAGAAATCGAACGCACCTTTGGGTTTTACTCTTTGTTCTCATTGGTTGCTAGTATTGTCAAGGTTGCAAGTGACCAATTCCTGGGAAGATCGCCCAAATAAAGCTATGCCAGCTCTGCACCAAAGGCTGTTCTGTGGCTAAAACCCGCCTTCACCAATGAACTATCTGGCAGACTCCCCCGGATTTTTATTCTTTACCCCAGCTTATGGATGATGCTATAATCTCCAGTTGTATTGAAATGTGACTTGCCACACGAGAATCTATCTCTATCTCTTGTCTTGGTGGCATTGCATCTCTATCACGACGCACGTTGTTCTCAGTGGTGAGAGTCTAACTGTCGTCTGGGATGCACCTCTCGGCGATACACAGCAGGGAAGATGGGCTGGTATATAGCCCCAAGGCAGTTCTAGTCATTGTACGTCAACTCAACCATGAGCTTGGGTAACGCTGACTATTCCAGGCCACCTCTGCTCTCGCTCTATACAATGCATGCGAACTTCTCGCCTTGATCTTCACCACTTTCAAACGCCATCATGGCCTTTACTTTTGGAGTCTTCTATTGACCACCTTAGGCTTGTTTCCGTATGCACTGGGATGGCTGCTTGGATATCTTGACATCCTGGGCACTGACGCGAGTAAGGCCATCGCGTCGCTCGGTTGGATCGTACTCGTCAGTGGCCAGTCAGTGGTGCTGTACTCGCGACTGCACTTGGTACTGAACAACTTGAGTATACACCGTGCTGTGTTATGGATGATTGTGATTAACGGCATGATATGGCACACGACGCAGACAGCTCTGCTATTCACCATTGGACCGAGCGTTGATGGCAGCAATCCCACGCGCACATTCGTCGCCATCGAGAAAACTCAAATGACCTTCTTTTGTGCGCAAGAGTTTGTCATCTCAGGACTGTATCTTTGGGGCACCATCGATATCCTACAGACATCACTAGGCAATAAGCAAAAGACGATGTGGTATCTCCTGATCATCAACCTCCTCATCGTGGCCATGGACATAGCTCTCCTCATCATCATGTACAAGGACCACTATACGATCGAACAAGGCGTCAAACTCGTCATATACTCCATCAAACTCAAGCTCGAGTTTTCTGTCCTTGGAAAACTAGTCGACGTCGCGCAGAGCCGCGGAGGATCGAGTGTTTCCGAGACACATCCAGCTCGCTTCATCGAGATGCACGCTCGGGAACATGGAAGAAGTGATAACCTCCCTGAAATAGTACACCTTGAGAACACGGCTGCACGGAGGATGGCCGATGATGAGGAGAGCATGCGCCATCTTTATGACGATGCGATCAAGCAGATTTACAAAGGCTGAGGGCATGACTAGCCAATCGCATCTTGATCTTGGGTGCCCTGCAGGGCGAGCGAGATTTGTCAGGAGAGAGCATGTTTGCATAAGCATCGGGGATACTTTAGCTGAGACGATGCTAAGCAGTGACTGTAAGAAGCTAGGCTAGGTGTGTCCCCGCAGAATGTTCAGCCTTGAAGTGATCTATGCGTAGTTTGTTAGCGAGTTCAGGTGTGAAGATGATGTATGGTTCTTAAAGTGGTGAGATGCCGTGGAACAGTTGATCACATAGTGAAAAGGAACTACTAGGCATGATCACAGATGTGCAAGATTTGGTCATACAAACTGCAAGATCAAAGATATCACATCTCATATCACAACGATCTTAATATTCTCCGGCCGCGCGATGCGATACAATCCTTGTCGCTGATCTTCCACAGTGGATCATCACCAACTCTTCAACAATGCTTCTAGCTTCTGCAACACAACCCAGATCACAAGATGGTCTGTCCTCAAGTATACCGCCGTACTCCATAAGATCCAAAAAGGCGGTCTCGCCGGATGAAACCTGTTGTTTCGAAGGATTTGGCCGGGGGCGTTTGTTGGATTGTGCTGGTCAGAGTATCGTGTTATAGAAGGGGAGAACATCGCATGTTGGAATCTTCACAAGTTGTTTTTCTTCATTCTTGGTATCGTTCTTCTTTTGTTTGAGATTTATTAATCTTTTGCGTCTGGTGCGCGCTTATTCATAATTTTATTGATGTCCTATTGTCGATTTGATATCGAGGTATACAGTAGGCAGGCTTGTAATATTCACTCCTACCCCTTATTACGGTCTCGAAACTCGATCTATTCTCGACACTCATTAATTGCCAAGAGGAACCGTACCCATCCACTCTCTTGAACATCCTCAACAACCAACAAGTTCATCGGTCACAATAACGAGCGTGTTGGCAACTCGCAGGCCATCGAGGCCGCCATGTCCGCATTCCCCATAGTAGACGGCGTGACAGTCGCTATCCCACCACCCGAGGGTTATGTGGTCAACTTTGACCATCCTCTGCAACGACATGCCATAGAGTCATATGTAATCTCAGGCATAGGCACAGCGCTCGCTTTTCTTTTCTTTTTGCAGTATTTATATGTCAAACTCCGGGTTTTACGTAAGCCCGATGGGGAGACGGGTAAGACCCTTGCGCCGATCTGGATTAAGTTATTGTATGCTAAGAATAAGCAGCCTGCCTTGTAATTGCGTGGATCTTTTCCATAGCGGTTCAACTCGTCTCTCTCAGTAATTTACCCACAAAGGCCTGATAGATGGGATAGTTGCTGACGGGGAGCAGGTTCGTTTATCCTCGGGGTAACAGGAGTGCATGCTTGGGAACTTCCTCTCGAAAAGTTCAACGAAGGGAATCAGGTACGATCGCGAGCAAACCTTGGCGGACACATTGCTAACAATGCCCTAGCTCACCTTCATATCTCCCATCCTGTACGCTGTATGCACTGCCTGCTCCAAGATGGCGCTGGCGCTGTTTTACCGAAGGCTTTCACCGCAGCGGTGGTGGAAATGGAGCGTGTACAGCGTCTTTTTCGTCGTTGCTGGCTATAATTTAGCCATCTTGCTCGTGGTTCTGTTCGGGTGTACGCCGTTCAAGAAAAGTTGGGATCTCACGATACTCGAAGGCTCATGCGTGGATCGAGGGGCGGTGTATGTCTGCACAGCGGCCCTAGGCATTCTTTCAGATCTCATCCTTCTTATCATGCCCTTACCGATGATTCTGCAGCTGCAGATGCCACGACGACAAAAGGCTGGTCTTGTGGTGTTGTTTGTCATTGGTTCTGCGTAGGTGATTCGCAGTTGAGGGAGCTAGCACTTGCTAACTGATGAGACAGAACACTTGTAACGTCTGTGGTTCGACTAGTACTACTAGTTCCGATAGTTGACGCAAACGACTACACCTGGGTTCTCTCCAGCGCAGTGGTTTGGATGTGAGTACGACTCGACCCTAGCGTAGCAGTGACTAACAAGGCCAGCTTTGTCGAGGCCAATCTCTTAATAATATGCGCGTCGCTGACGACGCTTCGTCGTTTCTTCATCCATGTCGCACCCAGATTCATTGGCGAACGCGGGTCCTCAGTTCAATACTCGGCAACCAGTAAAGGGACACGACATCATCCATTCCAGACGATAGGAAGCATTAGAAACAAAACCCGGAAGGATAGACTCGATGTTCAGATTGAAGATCCCGGATTCGACCTCAAGACAATCGTCCAGGCGCAGCCCGTGACGACCGAAGTGACGGCATATGAGACAGACGAACAGCCAGAACAGATGATACGGCACTTGCGGAGACAAGAGTCATTGAATAAGTTTGGCAAGGCTCGGACTCAGACTCAGATGTGGGATCCCCGCAACAGCAGCGATGATGAGGAGCGGGCGATTGTTCAGACGACAACGGTGACAGTTGTATACGGGCCAAGGACTGAATGAGACTGAGGCGCTTAATATTTATTAGCATGTTCCAGATATACAATTCTTTGTCTTGTCTCGTCTGTGGCCTGGTGACGGTTAATGCATTCGTCAAGATGTGAGATGGTGTTGGCCAATCGTATTCTGAGAAGCGTAAAAAGTGCATGTCCTGTCTGATCTGTCAGATGATTTGAAACAGATGTCTGCCAAGACTGAAACACGTCTGCTCTCAATTGCCGGGTCAAGTTAGAGTTGACCTGGACAAGGATGTTTACTAAGGCTATTCCATTGACTCAACGACTGCAGCCGCCGACAGAGACAGAGAAAAGAGAAGAGAAGAGACGTCTTGGTCTACGGGTTTCAGCTGCCGAGCCAAGGCAGTGCATCCACCAGCCAAGCACTGAAGCGCCTATAACTCCCGGGGGGGTCCGAAAGATGCAAAAGAGACAAAAAGTCGTGCGCGTCACAAACTCTTGTCGTTGCAGTCAGAACATGATGAGATGATGCTCTTTAACATTACATTACCTACATTTTCGCCCAGAAACAACTAAGGAATGTGAATGTCTCGTATTCGGAATCTTGACTGATTGAGCCTTGAGCTGAGCCTTGTTCAGCCACTAAATGACATCACGCGCCCTGTAAGTGTGTGTACGTACTGAAAGAAATGGGAACCCTGCATTAAAACGTCAGATGTTTGGGTCTTAGCACCACGTCATTCGTGACAATGACAGGGAAAAAAAAGAAGACAAGCTACATGAGCCACTCAAACGTCGTTGTCAGTGCAGATCTTGACACTTCTGTCTGCCCTTGATTGGTCTGGGCTGCCTCTTTGCGGAGGGAGGGAAAGCTTCGCGCTTGGCTGTAGGTGTAGGGTGTAGAGTGTAGGTGACTGCCGAATACGCCATGATTCACTGACGTAGAGGTTCTTAGCTGTAGCTGTTAACGCTGCCAGCGGCTGAAGTGAACTGAAGGGAACTGGGCTAGGGCTGGCCTCGATCTTGGCTTGGCCTGTTGGGTTTGGCTAAAGTGTCTTGTCCTGTCTTGCCTTGAATGGAAGGGCCCATCCCGTCCATGACTGACACTGTCCGTCATTGACTGAACCCGAAGCTGCCGCCTGTAGATTTAAATGCTATATCCCCCTGCTGGACCCCTCTTGCTGGCGATCCCATCTCTCTTCTTTACTCACCTTCCTCAGCTCAACTGAACTGAACTACTCAGCAGCAGATCATCATCTCTATCCAACGCCTTCAATCCGATACATCATCTAGCCTTCATACGACATCAACATCGTATCCATCATGGCCATAGGCATCATCACCATCATTCACGCCGTTCTGGCAGTCTTTCTCATCATCGAGCTGGGTCTCACCGCATACCGTAAGTGTCGAACCTCTCTCTCTCTCTCTCTCTCTACCCTTCAATGAGCTATCCCATCTAACATTTCCACAGTCGTCGATGCCACTAGCACCTGGTGGAGTGACCCTCCTGCTTCGGCGTCATTCCTGCTCTTCTGCGTCGTCTGGTCCATCCTCATCCTCCTCTACCTCGCTCTGACGCCTCTCATCGCTCCTCGCATGTACCACAGCATGGTCGCTCTCGGTGTTCTCGCCCTCACCACACTCTTCTGGTTCGCCGGCGCTACCGCTCTCGCTGCTCACATCGGTGTTCCCAAGTGCCACGGCATAACAATCTGTCAATGCGCTCAAGCCGCCGTTGCTTTCGGTTACTTCATCTGGGCCATCTTCACTGGCTTGACCATCATGGAAGGTCTTGCTTTCATGCGATCGCGCGGTCACTCTGCTCACGCCGATACCAAGCCCGGTCACCACTCTGGTGTCTAAACGATTTGAGGATGTAATAAGTTGACGGAATGGGTAACTTAACCTTGGAAATGGAGCGGCGGTAGTTGGATTGGTCTTTTTTTTACCTGTTTTTTTATGCGACACGGCCGCAAGATACCCTTCAGGAACTGACTGGCTCGTCAGAAGCGCCCGATTATATGATTAACTTTTTGTATACTTATGGTGTATTAGTGCGTTATGGTTGAGAAAGGAAAACTATCATTGATTACCTATATTCTTTGCTCTCACTGTTCATGTCCGTGATTAAACGTCCCCATCGACAGGCAATTAGAAATAAACTTGATCTACATGTGCATCTGACGCTTATTCCCAATTCCCATCCCAGGCCGGGAGTCACCGGCTATAGCTGCCGAGCTTAAGGTAATTCCTCCACTTTACGTCATTTCACTTGGCTCTACGAAGCCACCAGAAGTTGGTGGTGTCCATGTTAATGAAGGGTGGATATTCACAGCATGATCTCATAATCCGACCTTGGACGTCCATTACATCCTCGAAGAGATTTATGTAACGATCATGCTTATTATATGCAATGGGCGATTGCGACATTGCATCATCATCAGCAATATTGACGACTCCATATCGAACAAGGGCTGCTTGCTCGTGTGTAGGGTAAATGGTGATGGTTGATTCGTTTCGCACGACAGCTGCCTTCGAATCAATCAATCATTCAATAATGGCAGCTCAATGTTGAGCCTGTCCCCCGTCTGATAGCTATTGATATCGGATGACTGTTGCCGTGATCGCAGGTTCGGTATTGTAGGGGCAATGTTGTTGATTAGACAGCTTTATTTTATTGGGCTCTGGCTTTCATTTCAATGACAAGTAATCTTGGCCAACTGATACAATCAACGCCATGATCCTTTTGGCAGCCGGAATATCCTTACCTCGGCTTTGCTTCCCTTTCTGCACAAGTGTTTTGTATCATTCAATATCTCTCGACATTTACATCCGGTTTAGTGCACTCTTATCCGTCTTCCATCCCATCTGATAAGGACCTTGTCAACGCGGGGGGAATGTGGGTTATAGTGACCCGAGAACCGAGACCCTGGGCGATTTGTCTGACCCATTACAAACCACGCTCAATAATAACGCTTCTAGCCTCGACCTTGACTCGTTATCAAAGATATCTTCGCCTTTCCACGTGAAAACAAAAGCAATAAGATTTGATCGTCCGCTCATCATGGGGGCCCGAGCGACGGCTCCCGCATGAGCGATGTCACTCTCTTCAGGACGCGTTATTCCCCTTGTAGCAATCCCTTGATGAGTGAGCTGACAGCGTGGGTATATAATTTATCCTTAGACTGTTTTCCGTCATGGTGCTGCTATTCTTATCAGCCATATCACCGTGTTGATAGGCCATGCTAGGGTTATCAGCATGGATGCTTATCAGTTGCCTTCCGCCAAGAGGCTTTTGGGATATGATGATTTGCAGGAGAACGACACGTTTTTTCTGGACTCGGAGATACTTTTTAATGATAGATCATGAATCACTCGTTTCATGGCGTTTTTGCTCACTGCCCTGCCTGGTCTTTGTTGTCAGAGACAAGAGACAATACGATCGTGGCTCAAGCCTCCTCCGGACTTGACGCGGATTCAGCATATCTGAGAAAGAGCCTCAACGCATGTCATCTCTCACAAGCTCTCTATCTTTTTCTGTCTCTCTCTCTCTCTTGTATGCCGACTATTCCGGCTTCGGCTCATTTGACACCTGGAACCGGGGAGAGCTACCGTCATCTACCTTTGCGCTAGGGAAGCCTGCGCATATCAGCGGTAGCCAAAACTAAAAACTCCAAAGAGTTGCGGGCGTAGCTCATACTCGACTGCCCAGTTGACAGCGTAGTATCGCACTTCTGCGGCCGTCCCCTTGTAAGAGCTCTGAGGGATCTAGACCTCTCCTCGGCGGCTTTGATGCTGTTTTTGAACTTTACATGTCAGTTTCTCCTTCCGGTCGAATTGTCCTGTCCTTGCTTGGCTAATAATCCTTGAACAGAACTGTCGTTGCTTTTTCTTTTCAATGTTCTGGTTCCCTCCTTTACGTCTTCCTATGCGACCTCGACACAACCCTTTCGCGATCACACACACCACACTCATGGCCAATTACTTCATAGCCAAGAAAAGATTAGTTACTAGACGCCATTCTCACCTACTATAGACTTATCTTAGACTTTGGCTTTTGTGTTCCCTCAAAAACGTCTCAATAGCCAACCCGCCACTTACATCCTCATCGACTTCACATCACACAAAATGTCGGCACGAAGCGCATACGCGCGCAAGAAAACAACACAAGCGAAAAACAAGGACCCAGTTATACATGGACGAGCTCAATCAGTAGCCACTTCATCAAGTGGTGAAGAGCTTTTTACTGACCATTCGATACCACCCAATGTCCCAACCCCCATTGCGGCTCGATTTCCGCATCAACTACCACCAAATGTCTCGATACCGATGGGAAGTAGGGGAGGAAGATCGATGATGTCGCCGGATTGGAATCGGGATGCGTATACGAGCAGTCAATATGCCGAGGAATGGGTTCATAACAAACCCAGGAGAGCGACAGTGCCAGACGAGTATGGGACTATTGAGAGGAGTGGGCTACGAACGATGCTCGACAAGCAAAGTGACGATATACGAAAGACGATAGCGAAAACCTTCACATTTCGAAAGAAGGAAAAGGAAGAGGAACCAATCGACCAAGACAGCAATGGAAGCCGACCAAGCCAAGAGACATTGCAACCGACTGTCATGCCGAGTCCTAGTCCCAACGAGAGCAGCGGCTGGGATTCACAGTCTGTGGCTCAAACAGAAACGACCTTGACCTCGACGTCTTCTTATGCAACCTCACAAAACCAGATGCCATTGACGCCAACATCACAACTCTCATTTGGTCTACCTCCCGTAGGACCACCGCCAACCGTCAAACTGCCTCCGATTCCACAGGTACCTACTGCACCACCACCCCAGATCAGGCGCTGGTGTGGAGGAGGACGACCTATCACTAAGTGGAACAGGCTTCGAAAAGACCCAGAGCTTTGGGATCCTAATGGAGATGTCCTGATCTACCTTGGAAAGAAAGGCCAGAGCTTGCCATCGATGCGCGTTTCGTCTCATATCATTGAGGCGATCAACAGTCGGTACCTCATCTCTCTTCTGGATGAGGGGTTGATTGATGGATATACGCATTCTCCGTCTTCGCCAAACACTGAATCCTACGGGAGGAAACTTGGTCAAGAATTCCGGAACTCACCACTTACACCGCCTGCATCTGGACGCACCAGCATTGGAGATATGGGAGGACAAGTTCTCTATGAGATGCATTTCCCGCCTCCGCAGAACATGAAGAGCATCGATCAACTGCGTCATCAGCTCACCACGCGCAACTTCTTTGCCATGCTGCTCAACGCCTCGATGGTGGGCTTGTCGCTACACGAAGCGCTATCTGATCTTCACGTAAGACTGGATAGCTACATGCCTCCGAATAACGACAATGTCGGCCAACTGGTGCGGTATCTCTATAACCGAGATCTCGACGACGTCCGAAATAATCCAGCCCTGGCCGTGTCACTCCTCATCTGGTCAGAAGAGCCGGATGTACGGTGGGAGGAAGGATGGAGGGAGTGCTTCGCGCATTGCGTGGGCATGTTTGATCTCGTGCAGAAGTATAAGGACTTCAAACAGATAAACACAAACACGAGAAAGCTTATGGAGATGGCGAGTCACGAGATGCAGTATCGCGTTCAGGCTGCAGAGGAACGATTGGCTGGCTTCAGGTATCAAGACATCTGGGCCTTCACCCCTCACACGGGATCGGAGATGAGGGCGATTGAGAGGTTGAAGGACATGTTGTTGCGGCACTATGAACAGGAATATGGATCATGGCCACCATCGCTATCTGATAGTCGATCCAGCCGTTCTGCCGGCTCCTCAAGACCTGAAACCTGGCTGACTCGGACGTTGGCTATGAAGCTGCAAAAGGACTTTGGAGAGCTTTACGATTGCATGGTCGACAGAGATATCGTCTGGGGTTCGTTGGATATACAGTTTGGAAGCAGATTGATGATGATGTCAAAGAGCAAGAGGAGGGCTATTGACGCAGACACGAGGGAGATGCACTTGACGGATATGCTTCTCGACTTTGACAACAAGCACAAGTTCCCTCATATTCCTTATCCGTTTCCTTTACTGCCAGAATCAACCTCAACTACTGGTTCATTCCGAAGGGGCATCACAAAGACTAGAGGCGACCAAATGAGCGCGCTGGAGGAAAGGATACGACTTGCTTATACCGAGAATACCGGCTTCGATGAACCGGAGATCAAACTCGCTGATGCTTTTGAGCGCTTTGAGAAGACCGATGACATTGGAGACATGGATCCAGCTACTGCGAGACGTAGTCGCTGGATTCTGATATATGGCATCCTTCAATCACTAGCCTCTGTGTCTGTTGACGACGAGAAGGTGCAGTACAACGACAAAGTCGATTATCACTTATGCCCGAGACTGGAGGGAGCAAAGATACCGCCATGGAAACGAGGAACGAGCGAAGGCGTTGGCCAAGGAGCGCATGAGAGATCGTACTGCTGGGTCGCAGAGACAGAACGAGTTACTGAGAGTGACGAGTATGGAGACGACGTTGACATGAGCCTGATCAATGATTTCCCGATTCAGCTAAACTCGCCCGGCGCCGCGGAGGACCGAAACACGGCGTCGGGTGGGTCTCTCGGCACGGGCTTCATCAGCCCGAGAGTTCGAGAGAGGATGCGGAGGAACCGAGAGAACGAGAGTCCTGTAACGACGGACTATGGATACACTTAATTAATTAATACCTTTTAATGGATAAGGACAGACGATTTATGAGCAATTGGACCCCGCTGAAGTACATTAAAATCAGATCGTACCTGTTGATCACGATCCCCAGCCACCGATTTAAAACATGCTGTACCCGCTGTTTCAATGCTGATCTATGCGGATCTACCGAAATAAGAGGACATCAATCACCAGTTCGCATATCAGTTGATCTATGAAACGTAACTACAGAAAAACGTGCGGGACGGCCCAGGGCGCCATGCATAAGGCGTGCGTGATGCATGCTGTAGTACTCAGATTGTCTTGTGTTCCTGAGTTAAGCGACGATGGCGATGGAGATGCATGATTCCCCAGCCACCATTCGAATCTGCGACACTTGGAGAACAATGCTACAGATGTTGACTAGGGGTTTTTCGTAATTGGTTGGCTGGTTATTCTCGTTTTGGTTGTAACTCTCTTAATGGTCGATACCCAGCCAACCTGTTTTCTGTATTTATTACCATTTTGGGCCGTGTATGAGCTTACCAGCCTCTTCAATTCTGATGACGTCGCACCGCGAAAAGGGTCTCGACCTGTTTCCCTTGCTTATTATACTCTTGGCTAAATTGATAGAGAGAGAGTGTGTGAGAGTATCTTATCCTGATTTGCAATACAATTGATCTGGGACAATCTTCAATTGCTGTTGGCCTGCTTGAGTGCTTGCATTGCTAGTGCAAGTCGACGTCATGCTCCAATTTCGGCATGACCGGTGAATTTCGAAGCTGAACAAGTTGCAATGGAAAAAGTCTGGGGGAACGGACGACAAACTAACGGAGATGAATCAATCTACGGAGCAGACAGCGCATAAACCTTTCATCTCCATTTTCAGGCTCGAGATGCAAAAAACTCGTGAACCCGACGGCCCTAGAAGAAACCAGTCTTGATCGCTAAACTTACAAGGGTCTAGAGCCAAAAGGTCCCCTACCCTCTAACGGCCCAACCACTAACATCCTGCAACTACAGGGGTGGGCCTTTGCAAGGGTTATCCCATCCATTTCGGGCTCCAGCTTCTTTCTGGGCGTGCGTGGTCCTGCGCCATCTATTTCTCGAGCACCAACCACCTTGAATCGTGGGTAACAAGACCAAGGATGGGAACAAGTTTGGATGGACGATTGCTGTTGCTTGTTTGACTGTCCATTCGTGGGAGCTACAAAATAGACCTTTCTTCCCGCACACCCTCCCTCCCTCCATTCTTTCTCTCATTCCTCTATTCAATCTATCACCAACTTGACTCAGTCTGATAGTGTTACTTGTATCGATCTGACTATTTATTGCTTGAATTATTTGTCTCACTCACTCAAGCATCGTACAAGTCCCCCGCGCACGTCATTTCTCTCTCAGCTCCCCGCTCCTTGAGCGCATTAACATTACACCCCATCTTATCATCTGCGACTGTCGTGCGATTTCATCAAGATAGAGCTGCATAAGTTGTTCAAGACCGCCAAGATGTTTTTCGCAATGTTTTTCGTCTTCTTTCGGATCCTTCAGATCCTCACTTTGGTAGGTAACAGGAATGCAAATGACCCAGATCGCAGGCTAACCGACAATCTCTAGATCCCCTGCATGGGTATGCTTGCCTGGTTCGTCGATGGATTCGTCAAGCAAAACGCCCTGACTCCCGATTCAATCCTCATCCTCTTCATTGTCTCGGTTCTCGCGCTTGCTTGGGCCATCTTCACCCTCTTCAGCTACCACCGCTCCTCGACAAACGCCCACTTTGTCGCATTCGTTGATGCCCTCTTCTTCGGTGCCTTCATCGCCGCCGTTTACTACCTCCGCTACGTGCGCAACACCGACTGTGTTAGCATTCGACGTGGCGACGACTGGGATCTCTCCGCTGGCGATGTCAGGGTCATCGGCCCCAGCTATGACCTCGTCAACAACAAGCCCTGCTCTATGCTCAAGGCCTGCTGGGCATTTGGCATTATGAACGTCATCTTCTTTGCCATCACCTCTGTTGTCGCTTTCATGCACGGCGGACACATGAGCGCCTATGACCGCCACCACTCTTCTCGCCGTTCTTACCACTCCAGCCGTCACAGCCACCGAAGCCGCTCCCGCTCTGGCTCTCGCTACAGCAGCCGCAGCCGCCCTCACTCTCGACGTGTCTACGTTTAGGAACCTTATCCTGCCACTGCGCTTCGTAGGAAGCACAGACTTGAAAAACGAGTAATCCGGGGGACACCGCCAGTTTGCTTTTCTCGGCAATGCATCAATACTCCACTGCAACGTATGCCCAAGCACCACAATCAATACCTTGGCCCAATGACCCGCGAGATCGCAGCCTCGCCAGCTTTTCCGTTTGTCCTATGGCACTAGATATGGGCGCCCGAGTAACAACACATCGTGCTCCGCGCCAGGGATCCAATCCTTTTTCGCCCCATGAAAGACTGCGCATGGGGAACCTTATGGGAAAGGGTCAAGAGACCCTGTTACGATCGCCGCAAGGAAAGCGGCCTCATGCATTATGACTTCTCCTAGAACATATTCCTTATTCTTTGGATGGAATCGTATGGACTGACGACGACCAACATGACACAATGTTGATGACGTTTCTTTGTCTCCCGTGCTTCGGAGGTGGATAATGAAGCTCAGGTAAGGGAAGGGCTAGGATTAGATACGGGTATGCCGCAGCATAGGCCCTGGAGGCTGCTTCGGTCGATGATTCTATTGTATATAATATGACTTCACTGTTACATGAGTGACGAAAAGAACAATGAGCCTGCTACCCCAAGATATATCTTTTGAACCATGAATATTCACCTTTTACTTTTGTCTACATCCCAACGCCGTGTTATGCTAAATGGTATCACTTTTTATGTAACCTTCCCTCAATGCTTGTCCGATTCTCCAACTTGATAGCCTCGGGCAACACCACTTCGACCCTCCTCGACTAATGTGCTAGCTTCATTGTCGAACTCGGTGCCCAATCCTTGCCATGTGCGACCAGAGCGAAGGAATTCGGCCCCGGGGCTTGCGACACCGTTGATGCTTGCTAATTCTCCGACACTGCGCTTGATAAGAGCATCATTCTGCTTAACTGTGCCGGCGGGACCGTCGCCGATCGCCTCCGTGGCGTTGGTGGCAGAGGGGCCACTGCGAATTGGAAGTCTCATGGGTCGACTTGATGAGATGAGCTTGCCCGTGCGCATGTCAAACTCGGGAGGAGCAGATTCTTCTCCTTCAACACCTCCAGCGACATCATCAAACTGATCCTCTTCTGGCACAGCGGTATCCTGAGACTCGCTGACCGCATCTTGAGGCTTGTCGTTGAGTCCAAGTTTTTCGATACCACCCCACCACTCGCCGCCCCAGACCCGTTCATCCTCGCTCATGAGCGCAACCTCAAGCTCAAACGGTGTGATGACTGGTCTCCAGTATCCAGCATCATCCTCTACCAACCCGCTCTCCCAGCACCCGACCACAACCCAACCCTCAATCTCAGCAAAGTTAGCCAGCTTTGCCGGGTTGAGCTTTCCCACGACAATGGTGTAACTCTTCTTGTCCGCGCGAGCGATCTTGTCGCGCAGAGTATTGATTGAGCTGAGGTAGTTTGCGACTGAAAGGGTATTGACGAGAATACCAATCACTCCGGCAGAAGCTAGCGACAGCACCTTTGCAAATCGACGTCGAAGGAGACCTGCTGTACGGATGGTGGGGTTTTCGAGCGTTGAAGATGGCGTCGCGAGAACGTGTAAGGAGGCGAATCGTGAGTATAGAGCGAGAAGAAGTGCAGAGGGTGGGTCGGAGATGTGGATGATCGAGTAAGCCTTCCAGTGTTCGTCGTCATGAGCTTCGTCGGAGAGGATCTTGCGGTTGGGTATCAAGGCGGCAGGGTCGCGTGTTACTGCTGTGGAAACAATATCGGCGTAGCCTTCGTCTTTCAGGAGCGAAACCACTTTTTCAACGTGATTTTGATAAGTCAGATCGGCCATTATGACCAGCTTCACAGTCTTGTCGCTGAACTCCTTCTTGATTTCCTCCAATGTGACTTTGTAATCGAGATCGTGCGTGGTGTAAACGTATATCGCAGGAAGATGACTCGTGGGACTGAGGCATGTTCGGCCGTAATGAACTACCACCTCTGCTGAAACATGCTCGGCAGCTATCTCGTCAACACAGCAGGCGCTGTAACTGCTATCCGCAAGAATGTATATCCTCCTCTCACTCTTGCCCTCTTCCTGCGCATTGTGTTCGCTGAGTTCTTTTGATAGAGCCTCTACAACACGAGGAGCGTCTACGAGCATAAAGTCCGGGAACTGTAACCCGATGCGCCTCCATCCTCCAGCGCGGATCTCATCGCTTGTGCGAACAACCTCGTACGTTTCGCGGAGGGCATCGTCGGAGAGTGTGGATTTGGGGATGGAGTCGGCGGCGGGAACTTCGAGGATGTGGTCGTCGGGAGTTGAGAGGACGGGAGGGGCCGAGAGATCGGACGCCATCGCGGGAGAAGGGTGAGGGTGAGGGTATGGATTGGATGTGAAGTTTTTTGAAGGTTGGTGATGATAGGTAATATTTTGGTGGGGTTTTTGGTGATGGAGGGGAGCGGGTGTCAATGCGGGGTCACGGTGTGGATTTTAGTATTTTGGGACCTAACTATAGATATCTTGCCGTAGAAGTAATAAAGTAATCCGTAAATTAACGGAAATTATTATGGTATTGATGAAATACCGTAAAACTTGCACTGTGAAAAAGCCATGGTATGCATGGTTTGAGAGAGTAAATCTCCTGTTTCGGGTTATTGGCTCTGTTCGAAGCAATCTGATTGGCTCCACGACATCCAAATGACGAACGAATCAAGTAACCCGTCAATGTAATCACCGCTACTCGTCAGCTGGGGAATGAAGGACTTCGAAAATATACGAAATACCTACTTTGTCGAAACTAATAAGTCCCAGCATTTTTATATCAAGCCATGACTCGGCTGCGTTTGAACCTGGTAGCAGAGTGGCCCTCTCAACCCTTTGGCGTGCCTTGGCGTCTGCTTGCTCACGAAGTCATTCATGGAGGTGCAACTCACATCCCCTGGTGAGCACGTAAATGATGTGCTCAGTACAAGGTAACTTTGATGTCTTTAAACTGATTCTTCAAGGCAAGATCCGCATCTAATAAGAAG
Source organism: Fusarium pseudonygamai (assembly GCA_013186785.1). NCBI lineage: Eukaryota > Fungi > Ascomycota > Sordariomycetes > Hypocreales > Nectriaceae > Fusarium > Fusarium pseudonygamai. The sequence goes on from JAAQRH010000023.1 coordinate 134,610, forward strand.
CAAACGGTGCATGTGAATAACAGACATAAGTACTCTTGATCACGAACTGCCGGTTAAGGTTTCCGATCTCGGGCTACTACCGTCCCGATGCCAGTGAAGAACTGCCGAACATTATAACGGAAAATAAGTATCCAGAAAACTTGCGATTCTCATATGATTTCAACTTCCGACTCCTGAATAACACAACTGAAGTTACAGTCGTAGTCTCATCTACCCTGGTCTTGTCTCGATTAGGAAATCCGTGTACCCAGTTGGGTAATCAGTGTATGCATCGTCAGTGAGTGAGAAATACCACGATGCTGTTAGTCAACATCCATCCACAGCATGTTAGTAGTGAGCCACTCCTTTATATGAGAAACTCGTGTGACTTTGAGTGCGTAAGCCATGGTGAGGTAGCTTTACCTTATATAGCGGCATCTGCCGGCCTTTCTCTCCTTCTTCAACACAAAACATAACCATGGACGACTCATCACATCAACATCACTTTCTCCAAGGCAAAACCATCATCATCGCTGGCGGCGGTGTTTCTGGCTCAGCATTCGCTGTTGGACTACGCAAATTATGGAATCCTCAGTTCAAAGAGCCCAAGATCATCATCTACGACCGCGACTCGCCAGACGTAAGCGCTCAGCGTGAAGGCTACACATTATCTCTCACCGGATACGACACTTCCGGAGGTCTCATTGCCCTTAAGAGACTCGGTCTTATTGACCAAATTGTAGACAATGCTGTGTCTGGACTCAACGGAGAGGGTGCTTTCAAGATATGGGGACCCAATTGGCAAGAACACGCAAGCTTCCGCCACGAGCCAATTGAAGAGCTGCCATCCTCCAGCGTCAGGATAGCACGCAAGGATCTTCGGAAGGTCCTCCACGATAACCTCCGACCGGAAGACTCGGTCCAGTGGAACTCACGCTGCATCTCAGCAAAGCAAACGGACCAAGGACGAGTGCGGGTTCAAGTCGCGAGTGGACAACCCGGCAATGAGACGATCACCGAGGAGGACTGTGACCTGCTTATTGCCGCTGATGGAGCGAACAGCAAACTCCGAGGATACCTCAGACCCAATGACAACCTCGAATTTGCCGGTGCAATTCTCCGAGGTGGTATTGCTCGATTTGACGGAACTCCTCCGGCGCCCATTGACAAAGACTGGGGATTTATGCTCTCAGGAACCGGGGTTTCTTGCTTCTTTTCTCCAGTCGACGAGAATAGCGTTGTATGGGGTGTCGGTAACCTAGAAAACGAGGAAGTCCCTAGACTAGATCTCAAGGACGACGAAATGGTACAAGGAGTTATAAATCGCAGTCTTGATCTTGGGAATAAGTTCCAGGATCCATTCAGCGATATTGTGGAAAGGACAGATACAAAGACCGTGTTTGCAATCAACGCAAAAGACAAGAAGGCGTTCACTCATGACGATATTGATAAGATGGGCGTTATTTTCATCGGCGATGCTAATCATGCTGTGACACCTTTTGCTGGCTGTGGAGCGAACCTGGCGTTATGTGATGCGTGGGATTTGGCAGAGGCGTTGTGTATGAGCGGTTCGTTAGGGGAGGGCATATCAGCATATGACGGACGGTCTGAACCGCGGGCGAGAGGGATCCTGGAGCGAGCGCGTGAGAAGTTAAAGTCAGGGCATAAGGGGAGGTTGTAGTTTTAGTAAGATGATTCTATATCATACAAGCATTGGTATTCATAGGGTTTGCTGTAAGGAAGTTCTAGTATATGCACACGTAGAGATTGAGGACTCAAATCGTAATAGCTCTTGGGGAACAGGCAATGTCGAATAGAACACAGAACTTGGAGGAAAGATAATAAGCCCCATGCAATTGTCCGCGGTGATATGTGAAAGTCCCAGACGTCCTCTGGTTAGCATAAGTACCGCGCAGGAGGCCAGGCTGCATTAAGACCTCTAAGTGAAACTGCAATCACGTCCCTTGTCCGATTCCCCCCTTTCTCACGGAGAAGCGACCTGACAACTAAATGAAGACATTATGGACCTTTTGGGTTGCGTGTGTCACTGCAGAGAACGCAGGTTCGGGTGAGGAAGGTTTGGTGAGAGTCCAGAAGAAGCTCCCGAACCTGGAACACTTGGTCTCACATCGTAGCACAGTAAGGCGATGTGGGAGAAAGCCGGCTCGGGCCGTACCTAGGGTGGATTGGCGAGTTGTTGCTAGAGATGACCGTTGTCAACAACCTGACAAAGCGTGTTTGGGCTTCATGACCACCGCCAGCTGTAGTTACAAAACCCATATCTCCCCATTCTGGGACAAGGAGACTCTATATATGTCCATTTTGTAAACGAAAGATCAAGCTTGAGCCCCGCCATCAAGTTTCACCAACACCAGGGCGTGAAGGCGGCAAGATTGGGGAATAGGGAGCTGTATACGATACTGAGAAGAGCTCGAATAAATACACTGGTTGCATTCGTGGTTCTCGACTTAGGTTCTAGAAATGTTATATTTTCAATTTAAAATACAAACTCCATTTCTTCCCCATTAATACTAATATCCACGCGCTCCATCTCCTCTTCCTCCTCATCTAGCGCATCAGCCCACGTAATGCTATCCTCATCCATCTCCAGGACGACCCTGCCGTTCCTGACTTGTTCATAATCATCGTCAGACTTGCGATCACTCTCGACATCATCTTCTTGATCGCTTTCTTCGTCGCTACCGGGACCACTCTCCTCCGACTCAGATTCGTCATCTCCACCGTGTTTCTTCGCAAAAGACTGCGAAGCCGGCAAATCTGGGTTCTTTTCTTTGAACATCATACCATTGCTCATACCCAAGAACGACTGGACAACCGATCTCCGCACAGTCTTGTACTGGAGAGCAAATATGTTACTCCCGGCGCTTTCACCGGAGAACTCAGCTGTATTTTGACGACCTTGTGACCCGGAAACCCCTGGGTCAGTGAGTTCGGAGGGAAGCATGATGCCTGTAGTGCTCGATACAATCGTAGATACAGGCACCGAAACACCGGCCGAGGTTGTGACTCCGCGTTCTCGAGAGTGCGTGAAAGTTGCATCCTGCCAGATGAGCACCGCAGTAACCATGAAGCCAGCGTTGCCGCCGCGAGCTAGCATTCGCTGAAGCTGAGATCTCGTCTCCTCATGCTGAGTCAACCGATCAAACACCTGATCATAATTCTGAAGACGTACACAGACGACCTCAGAGCTAGTGAACGAGAGGCCCCCGCCATTACTGGTTTCCCGAGAAACGTCTACCGTTGCCCCGAGTTTAGCAGCAAACGACTTGTTCCGCTGTGATAATGCGGCGAGGCTGGCATTGGCGATGGTGCTTCTCGCAAATTCATGTGTCACGAAAGGCTTCGGATCATCCGGCACAAAATTTGCATCTGGCTCGGAATAAGATTTGACGATTCGCCTGAGCCAGGTTGATAAGGCTGATGCTGGTAGATATCGTTCTGAGGGGAGTATATAGAACGATGGTCGGGCTTTTTCAGTAGGCACTGTGATAGTGACGATGTTTTGATTCTGTTGATCGACTGCAAGGGCGTTATATGTAACTACTAAAGAAGCAAGTCCACAGATCACAAGTGAGGACAAGATTCCGAGGAGAGCACAGACCGATTCGACTTCATTTACAGTTATCCTAGGAGGGCTGAAAATCATTGTAGATCATTGCTGCCCTAACCCCTGCCCCCGTGGGCCCCGTCTACTAATTCTCGTATATAGTCCCAATGAGGCTCAATCTTTATTCGTTTCTCGTCAGTGCAGTTCGGCAATTGTGCCGTCCTGCAAAGCGAATAGCGGTAACTATATATGACTAGGTTTCGCTTCTTATCGAACGGGAACGTGAGAGGAAGCCTGCTGAACAAAATCACAAGTCAAAAGCACTAAAATGATCACTATCAATATCGCCCGGGGGAATGTTGACCCTTCCCAATCCGAAGACCTCGAAGGTTTTCATCTTTTCGACGTCAACATCACCAGAGACTACGGCAAATATCAAACCGGACCTAATACCTCAATTACCATCCGGCCTCTTCTTCTTCTGGCAACTGGTGCCCCGGGCCATATTGAGCCACCATAGGGCGGGGACTGGGTCAGCGAACATGTGCAGGACATGATGAGTGCACTAAAGGCGAAGATGAACTCTCCATCCGACTTTTACGGAGAAAAAGTACTCATTCGTATTGCAGAGCAAGCTTGGTTCAACAGTAACAACTCAGAGGATAATAACACCGAGGACCACATGCCTATGCAACGCGTTCTTTGGGAGTTCCTAGAGCGGCTCGAGGTATGGGAACATACGATGCGGCCGATGGAGGTCAACGTGGTGCAGACACTTGCTACTAGTACTCCCAAACTTCTCAGTCAGGATGAAGAAGGCAACAAGGCTGCTGACCAGGTGAACGAAGGACAAAGGAGAGTCCTTGTATTGTCGTGTCGTGCTCCTGGTTGTTCCACTCATGCCAGCGAGCTTTCCGGCCCAGTCTCGCGTACCATTTTACAGGCGGCAGGAGATTCTACAAACGCCATCTTTCCTGAAGACTGAGCTCGAATCCCACCCCAAAGGCTACTTCAGTGCCATTCATTTAGACATGCTGCTTGTCCACAAGCGCCCTCGAAAGTCTGAGCCCGGAACTCACAGAATCTACTTCCAATTCGTCAACCAAAACAAGTCTGAAGTGATAGAGGAGGACCTGAAAGCGGTCGATAAAGTTCCTGCACTGCTTCTGCTTCATGGTGTTCACGACGTTGTCATTGCTCCCTGTCCGCATGCTAGGTCCGCCGTCGAGACGGCAGCTACAGTACTTTTGAGCAGTGGCATACGGACTGTGGTTACTCTGGCCTATCATATCACTGAAAGTGATGTCGAGGTATTCCTAAGATCGCTCTACGCTGGGTACATTCATGAGAAGCTCCCCTTAGAAGAAGCCGCTCGAGCAGCTCGACGACACTTGAGGGGAATTGAAGGCGATGAGAAGCCCATTTGTGATTTCGTGGTGCTGACTTATGTCAACTCCGAGTGGCTTCCATCTACGACTTTGAGCGTTGCCTGCAAGTCTGTCGAGCAAGAGCAGAGCTATCCTAACTCTCTGCATGGGCGAGAACATGACATTGTCCATATAGAATCCATAATTTTGCTTGGAAAGCCGCTACCGCTATTGATATATGGAATGGCTGGCATTGGCAAGACGGCTCTGTTGGATCATTTATGTACATGGTGGAAGGCTTCGGGTTTGATCGAGGATGCCATCCATATAAACCTCAGTCCGAGCGAATCTTTCAACAAGGATAACATGCTACAACAGCTGCAAAGTCACTTTGTTCCGAACTCTTCTGAAGAATCAGATACAAGCTCTTTATATGAGCATTTCGAGAGTCATAAATGTCTCATCATAATCGACGATCTCGACTCAGCAAACTTCAATCGACAACAAGGCCAATTCATGAATCTTACCTCCAAGCTGTCAGAGTCCGGTGCGCTTGTCATTCTTGCTTCGCGCAAGCGGAAGAGATGGCTGAGCAAGGCAAAGGTGTACAGACTCTTTGGGCTTCGTACTCGACCAGCGACTCTGTTGGTGAAGGATCCCGAATTCAGGGAACGTGTCACTGATGATGACGACCCTTCGGCTCCTGAGACAACGGCGAAGACCAAGACACAAGAAGAGAGAGATTGTCTTGAGGCTGTTATTGAGATGGTGAACGGAAATCCGCAGGCTATAGAAATAATGACTCAAAGCGGGCTTTACTGGTCGAGAGCTCCGAAAGGGGTATATTGCTTCTTATTGGGACTTCGTTCAAATAGCCATAGTGTGCCTCCTGCGAAGTTTGAGACTTCGGACTCCGAGGATGAATCTGAACAGCCCAGCAGCAGAACACGGCTTGAGAGTGTATATGAGAATCTGCGAAGTATGCACTGGGGGAACGGATTTCTGCCCATCTTACTTGCGCCCTTCATGGGTGTTCTGCCCACTAAAGATTTCCTCACCATTTTTTGCATCTGGAGCACAAGAGTGGCCAAGGTTCTAGGGGAATCTGCGTCTACACGGCTTGTGCGCGCTGCGCTCGACTCGGATTTACCTTATAGTGACAATACCGGGCTCACGGAAGAAGCCCGAGTCTCCATTGAGACCTTACTGAACGCTGATAAAGTAGCCGAATCTGAGGAAGACCTGGCGCTGTCCGGCTCTAGCGTTCTGTTTCATCAGGTCGTTGAGTTTTCCGAGCCACCGTCACCCGCTGACAGCTTTCTGACAGCCATGTGTGACCGCGTCAAAGATAGGCTTGTTAATGGTGGAATGCTTTTGAAGAGTTCGCTGAAGTGCCGGATTCGTTGTTCCCAGCAGACCGAGGGATTATGCGGCTGAATCCACTGGCTCCTTTGCTTCTCAGGCAGCATCCATTGTACAAAAGCAACTCCTTTTCGCTTCAATCGACAGTGAATGAGGCATTTGTACTATACTATTGCTACAGAGGGAAGAAGTAAGTCAACCGCATTCCTCGTAGAGGTCATAATTGTTGCATGTCCGTTTTGCTGACCCATCAACAGATGGCCCTGGGATTGTTGGGAAGATCATCGCGAATGGGGAGTAGTTGATGCTGAGATCGAATTGGAATTCGACAATTTTGCATCCGCCTGCATGACAAGTCTTCTGCACATCGACCTCGACATAACGCATCTGATGGGACTGATGCGAATAGCCGCTGTGCTCGAGCATGGTGCCGGCGACAAGTTCTACTACAGAAAGACTATACTTGCCCAAGTGTGGACTGTCGCTCTAGCCAAAACCCTCACAGAGCTGAAGAAGCTTCAAGACGAGGGTCGAAGCCATCAGACCGAGATATACATGCTTTTGTTGACTGCTATGTATTTCAGCTCTGAATTAGGTCGATTCCATGATCTTGACCGCGAGTCGGACGAGGTGGCCAAGTACAAAGGCCTCATCGCTCAGTTCGCAGTGTTAGCCAGCAGGATGGTCCCGGATGATATTGAAGTAAGAGCAAAGAAGCATAAGCTATCAGGGAGACAGGAACTTGAACGTCTGGCTGGATTGGCGGCGGATCCAGATCAAGATATCTTATATTCGGTCCGGGGTCAAGTCAGGCGCGTTTTTGTATGGATTTCGAACCCTTTTGAAATCAGCTTCTTCGTGGGACCAGCAACAACTACATCGGTGTCAAGTGATATAGACCTGGCTATTGTGTTGTCATTCTCCATTGAAGTTCGTCGACATATGAGCCTGGTTAATGATGCTGAAGAGGCAGCCAAGAGAGATGATTGGGCAATGGCCGACGAGGCGCTGAACAGGGCACTGGAGTTGGGGGTAAATGCTACAGGGAATGATTGCACAAGTAGGATTATGTTAATCCAACTGCTAACGATAGTTACAGGAAAGCGACAGGCTAGCGAGAAGGATATAGAGCTTGCAGGTTAGCTAGTAAAGCTTAAGTAAAATATAAAATATAATATATACTTTTAAAAATAATATATTACTTTTAAATTAAATTACTATTTATTTATTTATTTTATTTTATTTAGTTTAAATATAAAGTTAATTAAATATATATTTAAATATATATATTTAATTAATAATATTAATAATTATTAAT
>JAAQRH010000024.1:0-39186 GCA_013186785.1 Fusarium pseudonygamai
TGTCACTTGAAGGAGACGGCGTTTAGGGTTTGGAATGATAGAGCCATTTGCTGGTAATGAACTAAGTTCTTGTCTGGTAGTCGTCCCCGCCAACCACACTCCCTATTTACGTGCCGTCTTGAGAGCTGCTGCTTACCTGCATGTCCTGCTCACAAATTCAAGCGTTGCAATCTTAGTAGTAACCTTAGTAGTGAACCACGTGTGCGGGAAGAGCCGTTAGGTCAGACTTTAACGTCAAATCACAAAGACGCGCACCTCTGAGCCTGAGCAGACACAATTTTCCCACTCCGAATCGCCCTACAGCTCGAGTTTGAAAGTTGCTACCTCAAACGGTCGTAGTGTAATCGGGATCTTTCCGTCTTCCTTCTGAATCTCTTCCAGTTCATCCTCTAGGATGTTCGTCTTGGTAACACGCTTGACATCGAAACTAGTTTCAATAACTCCACGACTGCGGCCTCCCAAGGACTCATACACACGAAGAATAATGCTCTGGCCCTTGTTGATGCGCAGGCCATCATCTCGGCTGACGTCTTCGTCATCCTGGCCTCGCTTGATCGTGTCCAGTACAAGAGAGTCAGACTCATCAACATTAACAAGCTTGATCGGCGCACTGGATACACTTTCCAAGACCGCCTTTGAGGCAGTGACGGGCTTCAGGGGGTTGTTGAAAGCATAAGCGGCCTTAACAGTGGTAGACGATAGACTACCCTTGTGAGGTAGGATGGCCCATCGGATGGAATGACGTCCCATATCGGCGTTGGCATCAGGCGCCTTGGGTGCCCGTAGGAGTGACAATCGCATCGTCTTGCCTGCAGTCGCAAAACCATACTTGCTGTCATTGAGAATAGAAACGCCATAGTTGTTCTCCGAGAGATCAGCAAACTTGTGGCAGCACACCTCAAACTTGGCCATGTCCCAGCTTGTGTTGTAATGAGTTGGCCGCTTGGTGATGCTGAAAGCAGTCTCGTAGGAGGCCTCTGTATTGACTACATTGACAGGGAATTCGACCTTGAGGAACTTGGAGTCCTCATGCCAGTTGACGTCTGCTCTGACATCAACCCGAGAAGGTTGCCCTTTGAGGGCTGCAGAGAGGGTGGTGTACGACTTGATATAACTGTTCTCGCTGATCTTAACATCAGTGACCAGGGTGACTCGATGAGGCTTTTGTTCAAAAATCTTTGTCTTCCCATATTCGACCTTTCGGCGTGCGTCGAGATGGTATACCTCTACATCCCATGCNNTGCTAATATGGTATACCTCTACATCCCATGCTTGCCAGTAAAGAGGAATATCATCGAAGATGACAAATTTGTTTGCCTCTCCACCCTTTTCAATAACCTCACGATCATTGACCACATCGTAAAGGGATGTAATGACACCGCTTTCGACGACAACGCGGAGTTGCTCGTTTTGCAGGACATAAACATCAGTAGACTGTTCCATGACGGTCACCGCAGGTTTTTCTTCCTGTGCTTTAAACGTGCGAAGATTGAGCAGCTGGCCATCGCCACAAGCAACACCGACTTCAGTCTCAGAAAGCTCAACAAGCTCCTTACGATGCCATGGCAGGGTGTTGATGGCAACAGACTCGTTGAGGCTCGTTGAGAATTCGCTAGAGACGTTGAGTGACTCATACAAATCCTTCAGGAGGCGTTTACCAGTTTCAAAGACTTCAGCATAGACCTATACCATATTAGCAAAGCTCCCGCAGTTACGGGACGAAATACCTTATCCGAGTCATCGTAGCACATTTCAATGCTACTTCCTGGCAGACAGTCGTGGAACTGGCACAGCAGAACAGCCTCCCACATGTCGTCCAAATCCTTGGTCGGGTACCTGTACGACTTGTTTTTGATTGATTCGAAAGTTGCCAATTGTTCAATATCTCGCAGCATCACTTCGGCTTTTCGATTGTAATACTTGTTGTTGGCTTGTGTGGTATACGTTCCTCTGTGTAGTTCAAAATACAACTCTCCATACCATGTAGGGAATTCGCTGGCCTTGCGGTTGAGACGGTCGAAGTAGTCATCAACTGTAAGCCCCATCTTGATCTTTGGGATACCGCCGATAGTGTTGCTGATTCCGGCACATCGTCTGAGCTTTTCGAAGTGTTGCCAAGTTGGGCCACCGCCACCATCACCCTTTCCGAAGACAAGTAGAGACGAACTGTCAACACGCATTGTTTTGTGGTTTGCAATGCTCCTCTTGAGATCACCGAAATCAGCGTTTGCTGTATATGTCTCAGAGGGAGGCATGTGGCAGATGACCTGACTTCCATCAGGGCTTACCCACATGAAAGTAGTGTGAGGAAAGTTGTTGATGTTATTCCAGCTCAATTTCTGGGTCAGAAAACGGTCCATACCAGCTAATCGGCAAAGCTGTGGAAGCTGGCTTGAGTATCCGAAGGTGTCTGGCAGCCAAAAAGTCCGACATCGAGAACCAAACTCGGCCTCGAAGAACCTCTGGCCATAAAAGAACTGGCGGACAAGTGATTCGCCGCTGGGCAAGTTTGTGTCGTGCTCGACCCAGCTGCCACCAATAGGATGAAATTGACCCTCCTTTACCTTCTGCTTGACACGTTTATATGCAGCAGGATAGTACGTCTTTAGCCACTTGTATTGCTGGGCTTGGGAGCAAGCAAAGTTGGATTCTGGGTAGCGATCCATGAGGTCGCATTGGTTCATCCATGATCGAACAACCTTGCGCTTTGTTTCAGCCCAGGGCCACAGCCAACAGCTGTCGATGTGGCAATGACCGATTCCAAAAACAACAGGTTCCTTTCCTCCTTCGTACACCTTATGAGAGTCTACATCAGGGCCAAGAATTTCACGGGCAATCTCGCGGCATTTGAGGATCGATTCCTGATTGTTGACCTCGAAGGTGTTGATGATCTTCATGGCAACAGATAAAGCATGGTTCTGTTCAGCTGAGTTCTCGGGTAGTTCTCGAGCAGCATCGCCAATCTCCCACATATCTAAGTGGAGTTTGCGAGCTGGGACATTGATCGCGACAATGTCAGCCTTGCTGAGGTTGAAGCGCCTGTTGGGATCCGGCGGTGCAATGGTTGTCGTGCCGTTAGGGGCGTTTCCAAACATGCCGTTACAGGCCATTTCGATATAAATTGTGTGCTCCTCTCCGTCACGGAATGAGTCGGGAATGACCCATTCGATGCGTTCTCCGCTACCAGTGAGGCCTTGGATGGGAATACCATCTTCGGTCCAAATGGTGCCCTCGTTGTTGGCATCCCAATGAAGCTCAATGAGCTCTTCGTCCTTTGTCTCATCCGGTATACGCAGGACGACCTTAAACCAATGAGTGGACCACGAGGGTCCAAAAGAGGTACCGGTATGGGTCTCCTTGAACTCGTGGCTCGTAGCCTCTTCAAAAGTTGGCCTGGAGAGGTCTGGTGCATCCCACACTGACAGTTGAACATGAGGTTTGCCCGAGTATCTGCCGTTGTACATGTTCCTATGAGGCATGTTAGTTCTTAAAAATTCCGAGTGAGTGAGTTGATAATGCCATACGCTTGCAGGTTCACCTTATAGTACTGTCCTGACTTGTAGAACGGTTCAATGCGGCCTTTCAGAATGCTTGTCTTTGGAACGCCGACAGGCCGTTCGGCGAAGAGAGGGTAGGAGGAGACATCTCCCTTGTTTTCGCTGCCACCACCCATAGTGTAAATGTCGGGATGCCCAGGAGCAGGAGGAGCAGATCGGTTTGAAAGGCGCCGAAGCTTTCCAGAAGATGAGTGCAGCGGCTGGTCTTCCGGTGAAGGGGAATGACGACGACAGGCTGCTGAGGTCGAGAGAAGGCGGTCGAATGTGTTGGTGTTGTTGATACTGTAGAGTAATCGTGAGCGGGTGCTTGGCACTTTAGCGGTATCGTCAAGCAATGAAGAATGAAGAATGAAAGGAGGAGCAGAATCTCGAGTTGGGGCACAGCACGAGGGGAGAAGGAGAGTTAAATTGGTGTTGTATAAAGTAAGATAACTAATCCGCGTATGTTCAGAGAGGAGTGTTGTACGTATGCCAGTGAAACGTGGGAAGCTTTGTGTTAAGCTCTGTCTTAGGTCAAGTGAGCTCCATTGAGCTTCACGGAGGCGAAAGACAGCTGCCGAGCGATGTATTGACAAAAAGGCCACTGCATGCAGCCGCCTATGTGCTGGCGAAATAATGCTCATGTATTTTTTTCCGTATCAACGAACGCCAAGCCGAAATGGAAGCGGGGGATGCCCACTACAAGGTGCCCATCCATTCCCGTCGAGTACCTCGACAGGGGTAGAAGCGCTTGCGGCACAGCAACCGGGGCAGAGGACACACTAGACTCGGAACGAACAACACTCTAAGCCAAGCAGAGTTTGGGAATGGGTCTAGGTGATTCACTGATCGGAATTTGGGGAACTGGTGGTGCGGGGAGATGGATCCGGTGCTTCAACTTGATGCAGCATAAATCACGTACCTCATCGTGTTGGTAAACGATTCTTGATTAATGAATGAACGATACCCGGATAGAAGCCAGTCAAAATATTATCGAAGTCGGTACATCCAAGGAATTTTGGACAGGATAGTTGCCGTGGTTTGGTGAAGAGTAATAATAGGAGAACGATTTAGTGTTGAGGATAAGTACTAAGTTAGGGAGAATGCGAAAAGCGTCACGGGTTGATAGATCAGAGTCGCAATAAGCCTTGGGCCACGGAACACAATATTTATTTGCACTTTCTGGGAAGTGCCTTATTCCATCTGTGATTTGACCTTCGGCAGCCACGATCTATGAAACAGCAGGGCAGTATCACAGCAAGTCACGTTCACAAGCACGAAGTGACGTTCTCTTTCAGTCACATCTTTCAAATATTGAGCACCTACCTCCTTGGGTAGGTACCTTCCTTGCCTTGCCTTACCTTGCCTGTGCCTGTAAACGGAAGCATCAAGTCACCAAACCACAGCAGATCTCACCCGTATCAAGGCAAAGATAAGAAAAAGTGAGAGCATGAAGCCGGGAATGCTTGGCTTCGGTAGGTAAGGTAGTGCCAAGGCAGTTCGTTGAATAGGTAGGTACGTAGCAAAAATGAGAATGTACAAGGTAGCAAGCAGCAGATGGTGGTTTGTGAAAGTTTTTCTTCAAAAGTTACCACAATCTCTCGCAACATTCATCACAGCCAGCATAAGCCAGCTACAGAGCTATTATGGGTTGAAATGGCTTCGTGGACTGATTCGATCTAGCAAATTGCCTGTACTGGATCCGCAATGCCTTTATCTCTTTGCAAAAGTCCAAAGCTCGGTATATAATAACTCCCCTATAAGATAGTACAAGTCTATAGTAGAACAAAGCTGGGTGGCCGTATTGAATATTGCGAGAGATTATGTTAGGGTTTAAGACTCTACCTAACAGCTAACCTAAATAATAATAAGCTGGAGATTTATACCTTAGACTACTAGGCTGTGTATAAACAAATCTGGGAATAGAATCTGATATCTAGTCTCTCACATCCCATTCACTCAATCTCAGAAAACAAAACCAAATATCATCGATTTACAGGGTACTACTGGTCTGGGTACTATAAGTAGACACGTAGGTAGGTAAGCTGATTATCACCCTATGGAGGAAAGAAAACTCAGGAGTCTGGCACTAAGTAATAAAAATATTTAGGTAAATTTAGCCTAAGTTTGGGGTACTCTTTACTAAGTTTATTTTGACACCTTAGATCAAGGTATAATATTTTCTTGCTCCCTGAGGTCACCTCTTCCCTCACCGGTTTACTCAGCACCTTGAAGCCTAGACCAGCCTGCAGAACATGTCGCCCTAAAACGAGGAAATATCGAACGATTCCTCACCCTTCATGGGCTGTTTTACTGCCGAGTGCTCCGTGCAGTACGCACTGCCCAGCCCAGTCTGCCAGCCCAAGCGATTCAATGCTACGATAATCGATTTTTACCATGCCATTTTCCCGCTCTTTTTTGGCATTTTCCCCTCTTGTCCCATCGCTGATCAATGAAATGCAGTGCTACGCTTGGAATGCGGCAGTTCGACCACTCTCACGGTTTCACGAGGTGTCAGTGCTCGATTGCTTTCCAAATGAGTAACACTTCCGAACTATGTTTTCTCCGCAGCCACAGAATTAAGAAATGGATGTCCAGATGGAAATATCTTCATTTATGTCGATTGTATACGCTCAGCTCGCGTACGACTGCCTACCGGGTCCACTACCAGGTAGAGCTACATTGATGTCCTAGTAAACACCAACAATGAACCCAAGTATGCCATGCTAGAAAAGGTATCATCGATGTATGTATGCCATGAGAAACAGATAAAAATGGAGATGCTCTTGACTCCAGTGTGTAAGTTCGTTGTGGACCATCACCCGCCGTGTTATTGCGCCTTTCCCTGAAAAAGAAACCAATGTACAAATGTGCCCATAGCTGGAGTTGTGTGATGTCGCCGGGATGTAGATGCTTCCTTGTCGTCATTAGTGAGGTTCCTCGCCCCGCCCCTCGGAAGAGGGCTGATTGTTGAGATGTTGAGTGGGGGAATAATTCTTATCAGGTTTCACTCAAGTTATTGTTTCGGCTGCCTGAGCCAGTCCCTGTGCCATGGTGGACAACCTCTGAAGCACCATCTCCTGTGTATTCGATTTCGTCCTCATCGTCGTACAGCTCATCATCTTCCACTTCGTAGTATTCGTCGTCTTCAGCCACGTCCTCGGCTTCGTCCATCTCGTCGTACTGCTCTGGCTCTGGCTCATCCAGGTCACTCTCGCTGTCATTGTCGCTTTCGTCAAAGTTGAGTACACCCATTATAGGAACTTCAATCTTCTTGTACTGGCTCTTTATAAGGTTGTCGGCCATCTCGAATAGCTTGGTGTCCTTGTCCGGCTGTGTCTCACGATCCATGGAGAACTCGGCCTCTTGGCGGTCGGCAAGCTGAACGTTGAGGGGCTCGTTGGGTGACTCAGGTCCTTCGGGGATCTGCTTAACCCAGCGACGAACGACCTCAGTCCGTGCGATTTTATTCTGGTCTGTCCTGCGTCTCAAGCCGGATCTGAAATGGCGCTTCTCCCTTCTTCGCCTGCGCTGAATGCGATCTCTCACATACCAAGCGACAACCAACATAGACGCCTGCATCATATCTTGACACTTTTGTCTGTGCATGTTGGCCCAAGCCTGGCATCGTTGCTGTTGGTAGTTGGCAACAGCCTGACACCTCTGCTGATAATAAGCAGCGATACGAGAAACCATGGCGAGGTACTTTGGATCGAGATTGGCACCGGTGATGCTGGGAAGTTCGGGGGTTGTTGACTCGCTGGACTGAGGAGTGCTGCTGGAGCTAGGCCCAGAACTGCGGTTTGGCGACGAGGACATCCTAGGTTGTGAAGTCGGAGGGGGGGGAGGAGCCATCATCGTGGGAGTGTTGAGGCCTGCCAGGCCACTGAAGGGTTCTTGCATCGAGGCCTTTCGTTTTAAGTTGTTCTGTAAAGGCCTTTGGGCAGGAAGTTTAGGAAAGGAGTGGCTCTCCGGTGGGGGGGTCACCGGTGTAAAGGGGTTGACAGACGAAATCATAGCCGCCATAAGGCGTTCTTCGCAGAGTGAGATTTGGAGAGAATATATATATGTATGCTGAGTGGTGATCCAGGTTGTCGAGGCGCACTGTTCCAGGTAAGGGACTGTGTGCTGGGATTAAATGGCGCTGCGGAGTGGGATATTCGACTATACAAGGGTTGTGTTCCTCTTTTATCTTTCGAGCTGATTTGAATGTTTATATCGTGTTATTAGAAGAGTTTTGTCGTGCGGTTGCTGTCAGGGTAGCCGTTGGTGTTGAGGATCAAGGGCGTGTAAGTGGTAATGTGGAGAATTGTATCAGATCAGTTGAGCAAGACACAGGGTCGATAGCTGAGTTCTATCTCTGTATATAAGTGAATGAGCACAACAACGATGGGTAAGCGTAGGGCGTTGTGTTTGGCAAGCGAACGCGCGCAAAGGGGATATATAGCTAGGTCACAATCGACAGATGTGGTCGAGGGTTTGGCGCTTTCGGGCAGGGGGGTGCGGCGACGTCGTGTGGCAGCGGACCCAAAATGGGCTGAGGCTCTCTTGAGAATCGGCCCACGCCGACCCCGCGGAAAGATATGCTTATGCCATTGAATTTTCCAGCAGCACAACTATCGCCCAAAAGTCGATACTGGCGCTGTGAATGGTTGGGTGGATTCTGGTCATGCCAAACTTGGAACTGTCTCTCTATGGATGACATGAGAAATACAGTGCACCCATTCAGCAAGCTGTGTCTAAATTCCAGTGTCTGTTTCTTCTGTATGGCTCACGGTTGAGCCTGGTAACTACGGCACAGTTCAATGCCATGACCCAGATGACCGCTTGGAGGCTATCAAGGGGGTTCCCTGGCTCTCATGGAGACGGCCGCTCAATCTGATGCTGACTCTGGGCCTCTCATGTGTTGTCTCGGAGATATAGCATGTTGTTACTATGTGCTGTTCAGAGCTAGGTATGCTGTGATGTTTCTCGCAGCGATGGTGTTGTTTTCATCTCTCGTCGTTTCTTTCCTGCTCAAACCCATGCCATACTTTATAGACCCCATCTGATATGATTGCTTAAACCGGAAGTGGTGCTGTCCTATTTTGACAAGGCTGGTTTTCGGACTTGGTTCCTTGGTTCGCTGAGTTGCTTGCCTTACCTGTTCGGTAAACACAGCAGTTCATTCGGAGATGGAGATGGATGGATCCCCATAGGCATGCGATGCGAGCTTGCCGACTGCTACGTTGGAGAGATTCCGTCATCAACTGTCCCCCTTCCCTTGTCCAAAAGAGGAGGACAGTCGCTTTACCGCCCAGCAGCATAGCGTGTGCACATTGGTTAGATTGAGACACATACATCGTCAGTCGGGGCTTGGGTTGGAGGGGTTGAGCTCCAGCTCCGGTAGCTTGGGCAGATTTGCAGGGCCATCTGGTGTTGAGGGATGATGATGACGCTAACATGGGACCACGATTTTACGACGCAGGGAGTAGTTGATCAGTCCCAAGTCCCCACCAGTCTCTGTCACCGTATTAGTACCCGAAACCACTCCGCACTGTATAATCTCTGCGTGCTGGGGATTTAACTGTTTCGATGGAAGTTCTAGGTAAGGTAGATAGCTTCCGTACCTGGTTCATTAATCTCGAGATATCACCCAGGAAATGGGGTAACGAAATCTCTTGATGTAGCATTGGTTTATGGCACCACATATCCTTCCACTTCCCACATCAAGCTCCAGACGGGAACTCTATTTCCTGCATCCATACCGGCAGGTCTGTTTCCAGGCATGATCGATTGCTTTAGTTAGAGGGAACCAGGCCCTGTAGATCTCGGAAAAGCCGCGAATCGCCATGCATTAGCTACTGTCGTTCGAGGGCCATGACTCTCGACTGTTTACTCACACGTTGTTCGCGAAGACCCGGGTTCCTCTCGTTGGTCAAACGCCTTCATGGTCAGATTCATTCCGTTTCATGGCTACATACATGTGCTGTTCGCTTGTGGGCTCTGGCGCTGTCCATCTCCGTAAAATCTCTGGAGTACCTTGTCATAAAGTCCCTGGATCATCCATCAGGATCGGAATTATAAACCAAGGGGTCCTACTATTACCGAACGTTCCTTTCCTCCCCATTCGTTAAGATTTTGTGGTTGCCGACTTTACCAGTGAAAAGGATTGTCGAGAACTGTGTCCTAATAAACAAGATGACAGGTGGCTATGATAGTCCGCTGTGGTGTTTCTATGCTCGTCAATGCAGATTTGGTCTCTTAGATGAACCTGTTACATTGGCTCCTAACCCCCGGGCTCGGTGTGATTGATGTTGACTTACTCCGTACCTAGGCACCAGTCAATTATCTTCTTTTCCTTACCTCTTCTTCCTCACCGATATATTCCATAACGCTCTCCCCCACATGGAAACAACCAGAATTTGATTGACCATAGAGGATTTGAAGCGTCTGTCTGACTACCTACCAAGCGCAAGCTGTAACTTACCGACCGATTGTGTTCTATTCTTGTGCCCTATTAGCGAATCGCGTTGGTTCTATGATAAACTGATTTGCAATATTTGGAGCCACTTTTTGATGCCCCATGCTGCTGTTTTCCTTGCTACCTATTACTCCGTACACCTACGGGTCGTATGGGAATGCCCTGAATGCTTCCTCTTTTTCTTGCCATCATATGAGCCCTGCATGATCCATCCGTTGATCACTATACCATTCCTTGTTCATCAGTGCCACCATTTCATACGCTAGATCTCGTTTCTATTGTCGACAGCCTCTAGCCCACCAGCAAGCATTAATCAATCATACATACCTAGGCCTAGGTTGCTGGAGTGTTGATTGACCAACGACCCCTCTTGAGCTGTTCTCAAATCAGAAACTGACCTGCCCTTGCTTGATGGATACTTCAGACGGATATCAATTCGTTGCATAAGCATCATCGCCACTGTAACAGCCCATCCCGTCTCCATGTTCCAGCCGTATGGTGCTCCCAGTGTTCGGCATCCGCCATCTGCGGCCCTTGGCATCACCTTCAGCTTCAACCTCCAGGTCTATCTCTGTGCCTGCCTCTACTTCAGCCTCTGCCTCTGCTTCTAGCTCTCTGCTCAAGGCAGCCACATTTGTTATTTCTGACGCTGCAGCAATAGTAGCAGCTCCTCCACCTAAAGCTTCTGCCATTCCTCATGGGCACTGTCATGTTGAGCGCCCACTCTACCATGGCTTCTCTATCCGCTCATTCCAACATCCACCATCTCCCCACCGTCCTCTCCAAACCAGGGGTAAAAAGACCACCACCACCATAAAGCTCTCCGATTTGCCTCAGGGGCTTATTCAACCGAAGCCAGCGTCTCCTCTACCAACGTCATCGTCAGTTTCATCTCCCCACGATGAGTCGACAGAGGCCTTGCCGCTCCCGCTGCCGCCATTACCCCAAGATCCTCCCGCGTATCCCACCGTGCTGCTTCAGGCCCGTCAGAATATGCTCAAGTTTGATAATTGTGTGTTGCTGACTCGGGTGGGCGGTTTCTACGAGCTCTACTTTGAGCACGCTGAGGAGTACGGGCCTCTGTTGAACATCAAGGTAGCTAACAAGAGGACAAATGCTGGCCTTGTCCCCATGGTATGTTTATTAATGCCCTCTACCTTGACGTTATATTCTTATCTTCCGGTCCAATGTCTCACCATCATCATCCGTCTTATAGGCAGGTTTCCCCTTCTTCCAGCTCGATCGTTTCCTCAAAATCCTCGTTCAAGATCTCGGTCGCCATGTCGCGATCGCTGAGGAGTATCCAAACTCTCCCACAGCAAAGGTCAGATCAGGTGGGTTGATGCATGATCGTCGAGTTGCTCGTATCATTACTCCCGGAACTCTAATAGATGAGAATTTTATGGATCCCTATGCCAACAACTACGTGATGGCGATTCATACTGACACAGGCATCAAAGCCACAAATACCGTCACTGATGTAAGGACCGTTATCGGCCGAGTGACAGGCTCAGAAGGAGAATTAGCGGGCCATGAACCCGAATCAGACCACCCATCACCATCAGCTGTTGACGTTGGCGTTGGCCGACGTGCTGGACAGTCTCAGGGGTTCCAAGACACCATGTCACTCGGCCTAGCATGGCTTGATCTCTCGACCGGCTACTTCTGCACCCAAGAAGCCAATCTTGCATCTTTACCAACGATCTTGTCCCGACTATGCCCGCGCGAGCTTCTCCTAGACCAGGCTCTGCAGTCTTGCCCTGACAATGGCCTATGTGACCTCCTCACTGAGAATCGTCACATCATCTCATACGCACCCTGCCCGCATGATTCTTCACTGTTTCATCCGGAAAACTGGACGCCCATGCTGGAGTGTGCCCTAGCTAAACATGAAGCATCCGCCTTCTCACCAGCTGAGGTACAGGCTGCCGGCTTCCTTCTTGGTTATGTCAAGGATCGTCTTCAAGGCATGAGTATGAGGTTGCAACCTCCGCTAAGAAACAAAGACATGCAGATCATGGCTGTTGATAAAAATAGCATGCGTGCTCTCGAGATCAAGCAAACCATTCGTGATGGTGTGTTCCGGGGTAGTTTGCTACATGCCATTCGTCGCACTGTTACTAAAAGCGGTGCTCGACTCCTCAACGAGTGGCTGAGTGCACCGTCCACGTCTCTTGAGCTCATCACTAGTAGACAAGACCTCGTCACCCGCTTCATCGACGATGTAAATCTGAGCGACTCCGTAATCCTCTTGTTGCGTAGGAGTCACGACTCTCAGCGACTTGTTCAGAAATTCACACTGGGCCGTGGCGATGCTGATGACCTCCTCGATCTGGCCAGTACCATCGATGCGACCAGGGATGTCGTGAATCTCTTGAAAAATGCCAACGCTGCATCTCGCAAGTCAGAGCACCACTGCCTAACTTCATTGTTGTCTCGAATCAGTCTCACGCAGCCCCTGAAACTTTCCCAGCGCATCAGAGATGCAATCGATGAAGAAGGTATTGTGTTACAGCATGACGCCCAAGACTCCGAGGCCAGCCAGATGTTAGCCCTTGCTGAGATTGTCGTTAGCAACGAAGGTTCGCAGGACGATGCGGCATCTCTTCCTAAGGGCAAGCGAAAACGGCCCGTCAGTATTCGGGATTATTACGCCGAAGAGAATGGAGCCTGGATCATGAGACCTGCTGCGAGCCCAAACTTGACAAAGCTTCACAGTGATCTCGCGTCTTTGACAGAAGAGAAAGCGACACTCAACGAAACCCTCCGCCAAAAGTTCAATGCTCCTAGTCTATCCCTCAAGTGGACACCCGGCCTTGGCCACATCGCCCATATCAAGGGCAAAGACGCTCGAAATCTTGCTGATGTACAAGCTCTGTCCTCGAGTCGTTCCACACGATCTTTTCACATCTCCGAATGGACACTTCTCGGGCAGCGTATGGACCAGGTTCGTGCCCAGATTCGTGCTGAAGAACAAGCCGTGTTCTACTCCCTTCGAGAACTTGTCGTCAAAAACCTTGTCAAGCTGCGCCGTAATGCCACCGTCCTCGATGAACTTGACATCACGACCTCCTTCGCTAAGTTGGCTCGCGAGCAGAACCTCGTCCGGCCCGTTCTGAACAACACGACTAGTCATACCATTATAGGCGGCAGACATCCCACTGTTGAGGGAGGCCTATATGAACAGGGTCGAAGCTTTGTGAGGAACGACTGTCTGGTTGGATCGCCAACTGACGGCCGGATCTGGCTCATCACAGGTCCCAACATGGCCGGCAAAAGTACGTTTCTACGCCAGAATGCTCTCATCACGATCTTGGCCCAGATCGGCTGCTACGTGCCTGCATCATACGCAGAACTGGGGATTGTGGATGCTATCTTTAGCCGAGTGGGCTCAGCTGACAACCTCTACCGCGATCAAAGCACATTCATGGTTGAGATGCTGGAAACAGCAACGATCCTCAAGCAGGCAACACCGCGGTCTTTCGTCATAATGGATGAGATCGGTCGGGGAACCACGCCAGAGGACGGCACAGCTGTCGCCTTCGCATGCCTGCATCACCTCGCGACCGTCAACCAATGCCGCACCCTTTTTGCGACACACTTCCACACTGTGGCTGACTTAGCTCAAGAAGAGGGATTGCGTTCAGCCGAGACAGGTGTCGTTCAGACATATTGCACCAATGTAGTCGAGGATGGTGAGGGAGGCTTCTTCTACAACCACAAACTTCAGAGAGGTATTAACCGACAGAGTCACGCACTGAAAGTCGCAAGGCTTGCTGGGCTACCGGATCGAGCTATTGAGGTAGCGAAACGTGTCTTGAAGCAAGATGACTTCATATAGGTGACTTCTGGTATGTATTGACGGCAAACAAAGTCGCGCCTATTAGGGGTGGCAGGCAGGGCCACTAATAAAGATTAAAAGACTTGATGATGTCTTCTTACAAGATCATGGGATAATGGATAATAAGATAAACTACAAGGCGTGAGAATGCAATGGATAGATAGTATTAATCGATATTGGTTCATCTCCAAACTCAAGTCCGTGCCTGAAACGTGCAAGAGTTCTAGACTTCCAATTATAATAGGAAGATCAACTAGAAGTGCAAGCTTTCTCTTAGTACATATGATTAGGTATCACCATTCTGCTCATATCCTACAATTTAGCTCGGCTATGAAATTCGTTTAGTAAACATGCACGAACATCACACTGTGGAAGCTTGAGAACAATCGAGGGCGAGGAGACCTGTATAATTTGACCATTAGCTTTGATACTTTCGAAAGACAGCATGTCAAAATAACATGATTGTAATGGGTGTCCGTCATAGGGTGGTGATGTGTGTGTCATCAAAAGATTCAGGGTTAAAAAGCTCTTGAACAATTTATATAATCATCCGGAAATGTAAAAAGGAAAAGACAAAAAAAAGAATGTTTGAGGTTTGTCTGACTAACCTTTCTGAACATCGCACTCCATCAGCAGAGCTGCATTAGTCGGTTTGGTAGAAGCTTTCACTCGCATGTTGAATCCTATAACTTGTTTCGTAACCGTCGCGACAGATTCAATTGTCCAGCAGACGATCTATGTGCCTCTTTCTTAAGATACATAAGTCGTGAACCCAGCCAAAGTCCTGGAAGGCAGTCGTACATCCGGTTGGTGTGACTACATTTAGTCGCTGCAGATTTGTTAGTCATATTCAAAGGGTATTGAGAGGGGTTCACATACAAAAGACCGCCGAAGCCCTCCTCGTCCTCATCCTCCTCCTCGGACTCGTCCTTCTTCTCAGCCTCAGCAGGGGCGGCAGCGCCACCGGAAGCGGCGGCGGCAGGAGCGGCGGAAGCATAAGCGTCGGGGTTGGCAATGCGGTCCTTCAACTCCTCGATCTCGGGCCATGTGATCTCGGTGGAGATCGCAACAGCAAGAACCTTCTTGTAACTGTTGACAACCGAGTGAAGAACAGATGGCAAGGTGGGGAAGTTCAATGCCAGAGAGATGGTGGCAATGGTGGTGATAGCCTGAGACAGAGTCTTGAGGAGCTGCTCCTCACCGACGTCAAGGACGCTGGGAGGGAAAGACTGTCCCTGATCGTAGACCTGAGAGATGCCCATGCCGTAGGTGAAAGGAGAGATGTTAAGCATGTTGAGGAGCGTGGCCTCGGAGGGACCGACCTTGGAGCCGGCCTCAACGAGCTTGAGATCAGTGGTGATTTCAATGGTACCACGGGCAATCTTGGTGGGGACACCGAGGGCCTGGAAGAAAGAGGTCTTTCCAGGCTCCATACCAGTGTTTCCAGCAGGAACCCAGACATCGGCAGGGGCGAGAGCACCGGCACGAGCAGGAGCAGCGACCTTGTTGGCGAGGATGATGTCACGGACCTCCTTAAGGTCGTCGTTGGTGAAGACGAAACCAACGTTGCCCTTGACGTGGGGGAGGAGACGCTCGTACTCGGGGGAGTCGGGGATGAAGGTCTTCAAGGCTCGGCGAACCTGGAAATATTATTAGCAACCGGAGGGTGTCTTCTTCCTCGCAAAAAGGGAGGGGACGCACCATGGTGTTCTTGCCCATGAGGACGACACCCTTGCTTCGGAGAGCCTGTCGGATCTCGTGCATCTGCTGGGAGCTGACATTGTCAACCTCAACGATGAAGATGGAGTTGTAGGCCTCGAGCAAGCCCTTGAGCTTGTCGAAATAGTTGGCCTTGTTCTCAGACTTGCCCCCCATATCTTCTTATTTTTCTGAAGGCAGGAGTATTTAAGGGCAAGGGGTATCGTAAAATGAAATTGGAGGTTGATGAAGATGTTGATGAAGACAAGAAAACTCTTTTGGCAGTTTCGGAAAATGTAATGTGTGAGCCAATTCGCTTAGGGCATGGAGACGCTAGTCTGCTTTGGGCGCAGCCTACCTAGGTGGCTTGAGTGGACTAAGGCAAGGTACATTCTCGATGTATCTTTTCTATCACGTCCAGGCATGAAAGTGGAACTTAGAAGAGTCTGATTTGAGCTGTCACCGAGCAATTGCTCCAGTATCAAATCAAATCTCATCGATTTTATAATCAATCTTTAATCAACTCACAGGGGCTCAGACGTCATGAAATTTCCTTTCAACGTTGTCCACGTCAGTGGAAATGTTCTCTTTGCTGCCCGAGGAGGCAAGATTCATTCTTTTAGCCTTGAGGATGATGGATCTCACATCTCGACGTGGAAACATCCAGATGTTGACAAAGTAGACGCGGCAGTTAAGGCGATTTCAGATGACATCCTAACTGAGAAACCCGTGACAAAGACTCATACCGCCGAGCAAGAAGATGGGGGTGGACCGCCAGCTAAGAGACAAAGAACTGAAGAGCCAAAAGATGAGACAGCTCCAACCAAGCCAAAAGTCCAAGAGGATACTCAAATCTCGGAGGAAACGAAAAGCGAGGGGAAAAAGAAGGGTGGAAAGAAGAGCAAGAACAGACAAAATCAGCAACGAGCAAAGGATCACAACATCTCACGCGTGCCTGATCGCCCAGTCATTACGCATCTGACAAGTACTCTTGATAGTTCCTATATCTTGGCTATCACTGGACATGACAAGGCCATCTGGGTCTTTGAGAATGATGGGAAGGGCTCCCTCAACCAAATCAGCAAACGGTAAGCTCGTATAGAAAAAAAGCCCAGCCCGTATACTAATTCTAGGCCAGAACTCTTCCCAAACGCCCGAGTGATGTCGTTATCGGACAAGACTCTCAGATTATTGTCGCTGATAAATTTGGAGACGTTTACTCTCTGCCTCTCCTCTACGATCCTACTCTCCAAACTGCTTCAACCCCTGTCCCCGCCAAACCGGCCTATAAACCATCTGCCAATACTACAACCGTTCACTCAAAGCGCAACCTGCGAGCTCTTCAAGAGCAGCAAAGGCAGATGGAGCTTTCTTCACGGACCAAAAACGACAGCAATTCCAAAGCCGAAGGTCCAGACTTTGAGATTACTCTATTGCTTGGCCATGTTTCTATGCTTACGGCACTCGTGCTCGGTGAGAGTGAGGGTCGGCGATACATTCTTACTGCCGATCGTGATGAACATATTCGGGTTTCAAGATACTTTCCTCAGTCACATGTCATCGAGGGTTTCTGCTTCGGTCACACAGAGTTCATCAGCTCCATGGTCATTCCAGCCTCGCGTGGTGATGTTCTGGTGTCGGGTGGTGGTGATGAGGACTTGTTTGTCTGGGATTGGAAATCAAACAAGCTCCTCTCCAAAATCAGCATCTTGTCTCTAGCTCAAAAGATATTGCCCGAGATTGCAAAGGTAGCTGTGTCTGGGCTTTACAGCCTAGTATATCCACACGATGGCTCGGATCTTGTTTATATTCTTGCCATATGTCAAGAGTAAGTGTATTATCCATTAATGCCCTATAACGTAACTCACCTTTAGTAGTATTTCGGCAATCTTTTCATGGCAACTCGCCAAAAATCACGCCCTTAATCATCCAGCTATTATCCAGCTTCCCGGCAAGCCCCTCAGCCTCTCTATCAAGCCCGCCAAGGGCAATGAAGCACCCAAGATCGTCGCTGCTCTGGACCCCAGCGATCCTACGCAAGCAAGAAGCCTGGCTATCTACTCACTTACCATGACGGACGAGAAGCTCGCCACAAGCACCATAGCTTCAGTGGATGGCGACGATATCGAAAGCACTGAACTTGATGTCGATGAGAAAACCGTGAGGAGTCTTTTGTATAACACCGAACCTCTAAGAAAACAAGCCACAGAACGGGAAGAAGAAAGGGGTGAGGAGCGGGTGCCCGAAGACCAAATGATGGAAGAGGCTGGGCCTGCTGAGGAGCAATAGGGATGTACTAAAAGTAATAGAAAAAGAGATTAATTTTTGCGGTACCGCAGTGGAAAAGGGTCATTTCCACAACCCTACAAAGACGAGTTTTTCACCAAGGCACATACCCCTAGACTAGTTGAGTATCTAGTAGACAGTGAAAGAGGCAATGTGCTTGGCACTTAGCAACTTGGGCATAGGTATCTTGCGAGGATATGGACCATGCCTCAGGGAGCAAGAAAACACCAAACCTTAGTGTAAGGCATTGAAATAAACCTAGTAGAGAGTGCCCTAAGTCTAAGGTATACTAAGCTTATCCTAAACTTATGCTTAGTTGCCCAAGTCTTTTGTCACCTAGGATCAAGGTCCTGAGTTTGCTTTCCTCCCCTACCTTAGCCAGGTATCCTTTTGAAGCTTTGACGGTTCCTCGGACCACTCCTCTTGTCACTTATGCTTTACTGGTAGATATTGCCAACCAATATTAGAATAACAAACAAATCATCATGTTCATGGTCTACGTCTGCTACTACCAAATTCATTTGAATCGTCTATGTCCTCAAAACGCCAGCCAAGCCTGATCGAAAGCCCCTCCACCTTCACTGGCCCCTCAAACGAGATCGTTCGAAGTTCAACTCAGGTGCCCACTCAACTGCACCTTACCCCCAGTACCACACTCGCTCACAATTCCTAGTAGACCATATCCTCTGCTAATTTTGGTATCATTGAACGATTAAGCGACGTCGTCTTAGGACTGACGTCCACCCTCAGCTCCACTGTCTCTGACCAAGACTGTGGATGTACGAAATGCCCTAGTCGCGCATGCAACTGATGCAGTCATGGCACTCGCCGTGTGTGTTTTATGTGCCGCTTTTTTCCGACTGGTTTACTGCGAGGCGCACTGCACACGCTCACCGCCGGGATGACCATCCTCGTCATCTTCGTCCATCATGCCATCGGAGTTGCCAAATACTCTGTTCTGGGTTGTGTTATCCAGATCCTCGAGACTGGCGGGCTCGGACATGGCATCGCCGGGAGGTGCGTTCTGCGTGGCGGGTGGGAGAACCTTGCGGAGGGTCTCGAAAACTTCGGGATCATCGGTCCAGTTCTTCTCGGGGAACTTCACGTTGAACTTGATGTACATATTGCCAAAGTCGTGATGCCTGGGAGAGGGCATACCTTGGCCGCGAACCATCTTGACGGCGTCTAAAACAGTTAGCTTACGGTTGTTAAACGCATCATAGTGGAAACATACCTTGAGAAATAGCCTCGCCGGGAAGAATATCAATGGCAAGCCATCGGTCGTCGAGGTGCTCAATGTAGATTGTGCCACCAGCCAGAGCTGTGACAAGCTCAATGTCGCAGTTGTAGAGGAGGTCGTCATCCCGGCGAGTGAAGCGGGCATGGGGCTTCTGCTCAATCTCGAAAACGACGTCGCCAGCCTGGACACCGGGCGCTTGATCACCCTCACCTCGGAACTCAACCTTGGTGCCGCTGCGTACGCCCTTGTCAACGTGAACGTGGAGGACCTTGCGGTCGACGGTGGTCTTCTTTCCATTGCACTGCTTGCAGCGATCCTTCTCCTTGATGATCTCACCCTCTCCGTTACAGTCGGGGCAGACAGTCTGGAAGCGCTGAATCATGGGGCCCATTTGGCGCATCATTGTCTTCATGCCATGGCCGTCACAGCCAGTGCATCGCTTGACAGCACCCTCCTTACCACCTAGACCCTCACACTTGGGGCAGATGATCGACCGTTGGAGAGCGAGCTTAGAGATCTTGCCTCGGTAGATATCCTCCAAGGTAACTTTGTGGGTGTGGTGAATGGTACGGGCCTTGGGGGGGCCACGGTTCATGCCACCACCGCCGAACATGCCGCCCATGCCACCAAATCCTCCACCTCCGAAGAATTGAGCAAAAAGGTCCTCGGCGGCCATTCCACCACCGCCAGCACCTCCCTCGAGGCCGGCCTCACCATACTGGTCGTAGATCTGTCGCTTCTGAGAGTCGGAAAGAATTTCGTAGGCGTGAGAGATTTCCTTGAACTTCTCTTCGGCGTCGGGGTTGTGTGCGTTCTTGTCTGTGTTGCATTAGACATGCTGAACTGAGTAGGGGGTCTCGAATACATACCAGGGTGGTACTTGAGGGCTCCGACCTTGTAAGCCTTCTTCAGTTCCTGCTCAGTAGCAGTAGGGGCAACCTGTGATGTGGTTTAGCAGTTGTTCGAAGTTTGCTCTGAGATCAATAAAACATACGCCCAAGGTATCGTAATACTTAGTTTCCTTGACCATTGTGTCGGTTGTTCGAGTTCTGTTTTGTTATCCGAGGGTCCAAGATAACAGGGCAGGCGAGGACTATTGTTGTATATTAGTAAGGCTCAGACAAAGCAAACAAAGACGCAGATTTTCACGCGCGCAACAACGATATGATGTGCAAAGAAGATGAACTATGACAACACCGTACACGGAGGATCTGGCATAGGGAGAAGACAGTGCTTTTATATGCGTACCTTGTTCGCCAAAGGGTGTATGATCTCGAGTCTCCCGACGGCGGGGCTGCGCTGCGGCGAGTTTGAACGGGTTTTGGTCTCTAAAATTCGATTCGAATAATAAGTGGAGGGGGGGAAAGGCGATCGATAAGAGCGCTGAAATTCGTAAATGTCAAGCCAGAGGGGTGTTTATTCCCACTGAGAAGAAGAGAGAGAAAAGTGTCTCAAACAAAAAGGTCAGAGTCCAACGTCAAGTTCAAATCGAGTCGAGATTAGGCGCTGAGACTTGAATTTGGATTGAGCGGACGGGTTTTGAGATGGAAGAAGGGGAGGCTGCAGCACAGTCGCGCCTCATGGAATTGTGTGGAAGAATGTAGATTCTGTGGCGGTGCTGATAATGCATGACCTGTCTTAGTGCGTCGCAGTAGTGACCACAACCACACTGGCGGGCGGGCTATTATAGGAGTCAGGTCTCGGCTGGAGGTTGCGACGCGGCAAAAAAAAGGGCGGAAAACCTGTTGAAAGCCAACCCAAATTTTCATTTCCATTTTTCTGTATCTTTCCGCATGTTCTTCCAGAGTGTCTTCGGGTTTTCCAGGGGCTTCTACAAGTACACACGTGCTCCAAAGCCCATCCTGCCATCCTAGGGCCACAATGCAGCATCCGGTACCAGCAACTAATGGAAGGTACTAATCTACTTATTACTTACCTACGGGCTGCTTACATACACCCGTAACACCGAACAAACACACACGCCCCCATCCATTGCCTCAACGGGTGTCATACAAGGCTGTCCAGGCTGTGTAGGTACCTCACTAACAGACCTCCCTGCAAGGCGTCCCCAGAACCCCTCCAAAAAGCCCCTAGGGCCCTTCCTGTAGTGGCCAAAAGTTCTTCGATTTTTTTCTCTCCAGCCGCAGGGTCCGATTTAGGACCCCACAACCCGACCGATGCTCCTGTCCGGGCATGCAGCGTGTTGCACTGATTCGCTCCCTCTTCGCCTCATCAAAAAAGCCTGCCCGACATCCCCTGTCACCACGGAAGCTAGATTACCTGACTCAGAGGGCGCATGACAGTTTATGGCTTGATGCCGTTATTATACTCCGTATTCTCTGACTACATTGTTCAAACAGATGTATCTATAAATGGTCAGCATGGACATAAAAAGTCGCGTGCTTTGCCCAGAGCCTGGAAACTTCCACCATCCTCTCCCAATCAACTGGGGTCCTCGAATTACACATGTATTGTTTGTTGTACAATAAACAAACCCTGTGTCCTGCCTCCCTGACCATGCAGGATTGAATAATGATATTACACAGAACATTGACATGTGAGATAATCGCCAGGCTTCTCTCGGGCGATGAAACAACCCATGGTATTCCACGAGTCTCCAGTTTCGTCTTTCAAGCAGCGTCAGTTTTGACGCAAGTACTACTTTCGTACTGTAGACTTTTCTGATCTGGGTTTATGAAAGATCTGGGGGATACACTATGACCCTTCAGAAAGCAGAAAACATCCAACCCAGAAGTAAGATTGATTAGTAGATATCTTGGAAGTTGCTTTGCCTCCCTAAGTTCGGCTGAGGGAGGAAATAAAACTCGGAACCTGAAGCCGAAGTAATAAAATAATTAGGTAACTCAGGTAAGTTTAGGATAGGTTCAGAATACCTTCTGCAGAATTTATTTTATCACTCTAAACTCAGGTCTTATGTTTTCTTGCTTCCTAAGGGTTAGTGTACTGTACCGTAGAGTACCCAGAGCCTTATTAATAAACGATAGAATCAGTAAAGTGATTAATGTGATTGGTCAATAAACCACTACTGCTTTACAACCTAGCAAGGAAGTCTAAAAGCGGGACCGCTTAACTCACAGCTTCAACTCTGTGTTCCTGTACTGGAGCGTCAATCAGTCTTGCTGCGACTCAAAAACATTCCAATACTTTTGAACGACAATAATCCAGCATTGACCAGAAAACAATCTGTGCCCTCAATAAGCCCAAAGTGATTAAAAGCACAAGAAGAAGAAGAAGAAGAAGAAGAAAACAGATAGTCCTTGGTGCCACAGTCATCGTCATCCTTCACATCTGCTTACCCTAATCTCACCTCGTTGCCATCCAATGGAATATTATGGGTGAGAGCACAAAGATTCAAAAGGGCAAGGCGTCAGCCAAACGCAATAGCGAGGCACGCCGTGAACAGAACCGTCTTGCTAGCCGAAACTATCGTAAGTACTCTTCCTGATCCGAAGTTGCATGTCATATCGGCAGACTTGACCATACTGACACCATCAACCTTGGTATCACAGGCGAAAAGCGGAAGCAGAAGCTGGCCCTTCTAAATGAGCTTTTAGACCCCAGCAACCTTCCTATCATCACTGATAACGGTAATGTAGATGATGTTCCGGGCCCCAGTGGTTCGAGTGACATCAGCGCTCCTCCAGCACCTCTGACCAACCATCTCATAACATTGGATCCCAACAGATCCGATGGCACTGAAACTTATTCTGTGCCGCAAGCCTGGGCGGATTTTACCCATGAGTCGGTTCCGGTGATCATTCCTAACCAACTGGCACTGGAACTTCCCCCAGTGCTCGACAAAGGCAACGCTCCCGACCTTGGATCCCATGACCAATGGGGAGCCGTCATGCATCGGCTTATACAGCAATCCCCAACGTTGACAGGCCAGTCCCCAGCAGACTGCATAGGCTATAGGGCCATAGAAGAAGTTTTCGAGGATAGTCCAGACTCTAGCCACAGATGCTCTCGAGGAGCCTCGAGCAATGACGATAATTCCTTGAAAGACGTCCTACATGGAGTAGAGAGACTCAGCATTGAACAGAAACAATATCTTCTTCGTCACCTACAAAAGGATACCCGAGAACCAGAATCTCCATCTTCTTCACAAAAGATGCTACATCAGACTCCTGGTCAAATCCAAGCCATCCTATTTGCCAAAGCATTGTTCAGGACAGCAAATGCGAGACCATCGCTTTTCCCAACGCAATACACAATGGAGCCGGGGATATTTGGTGCAATATTCGCAAACTGCTACGCTCTCGGTATGGGGGATGTAGACGAGATACTCCACGATGACGGTTGCAGTGTGTTCTCTGTCACGTCGGACGAAGGTCACCATCCATCAAAATTGTCCTTTGTGAAGTCAAGATTCTTGGATGTATCATCTGATCTTCAGCCGATTGAGAAACAGTTAACGTTTGGACATCATCCTTATATTGTGTGTCAGTATGGAAGACCTCTTGCTCTTGTGTACTAATGCAGCTAGGATGTTATTCCGTTCAAAACCTTCCGTGAGAATCTCATTACCGTTCTCGACCAAGATCCTAATGCCATTGATGAAGGGGCCTTGTGTCATGATATTCTTTCCGGCGGTTTCACATGCTGGGGAGCTGGAATGAACTCACGTGACATGGGTGCAGGTGTGCCATGGGATTCACGTAGTTGGGAGCCCAGTATATGGTTTTTAATGAAGTATCGTGCTTTAGCAGGTGGGTGGGATGGTGAGCTTTGGAAGAGTGTTCGGTGGTGGCATAGTGCTCGAGGGGAGAGAATACAAATCTCGCAGGAAATAGATATAGGCAGCGACATGTTTCAAGGTACACCGAGGCGATAGATAACACACAACTACTGACTTCACATTACCAAGGAATATTGACCTAAAGACAGTTTGATATACCATGCCATATAGTATTACAGGACAAGTGCTACACGACAGGTTGATGATATAAAACACGAGTAAGAATATGGTATCACGAACAGTGCCTTACCAGACAAAGACGAAGCATTCAAAACCTGACTGCCGACCCAAGCTTCGAAAATAAGAACATGAAAGGGGGATACATGCACGAGGCGATTTTCATCACGCCCCTTACACCAAGCATAGTTTAATGGTCCTTCGCGGGGCGTCAAGAAAAGCCGCGCTGATCGTTCCAATGATTCTCCAACATGCCATGCGTTAAGAAAACAAATATTTCAATTTGGCCCTTAAAAGGCATCCTCGAAGGGGCAATCCACGCTGTCATGGCCGTCACGCTCACATAGCGCACACCACTTCTCGGGGTCCATGATGCCACTTTCCTTGCCAGCAACGGGGCCTGACTCCATGGGGTTCGGCATGATCTTAACTGCAGGAGAGGGAGGCCCAGCACTCTTGAGTCTGAATGGCGTGAGAGGTGCAGGGGCGTCATCACCTGTAGGGGTATGCGGCTTAAGTTCCTCGCGACTGGCCTTCTTGATGGCCTTGGACTCGCCGTTGGTCTTAGCGCCATCAGGACCGAACATGTTGGTGCAGGTTAGGATATCGTGACCGTTAGTCTCACAGATCTCACACCAGAGGGTGCTAGTCTCTGTGGCATTGGAGTAGTCGTCACTCTCTGGCATTGTGTCGAGCGTGCTAACCCGCTTGTGTGTAGCGGTACTGGATCTCTTGAGGTTCTCGACTGGCCGGTTCTCCATTGCCTGGGCCATTATGACGGTATCTCGGGAGTCTCTGAAAGAAGACCTGTTGGCCGCTGTGCCGTTCTGACGGATTGATTCAAGCTCCTTCTCGAGTTCGTCCTCACGACTGTTCTTCTTTTCAAGGAGAGATTGGAGCTCAGCAACTTGTCGCTCGAGATTGTCGCGCGCGATCTTATTTGCCACAACATCTTCGGCCATCAATGAACCAGGCCTTGGTGCAGGAGGCTTGGGCTCCCCAGGAATAGAGTCTCGACTGAGGGAATGAATGATAGCTTTGAGGCCTCTAATCTCATCGTCTTTTTGCTCAAGCTCTTTGGAAGATACTGTATGATCGCCATTTGCTGGAGGAGCTGACGATGACTTTTCACGTTCGCGACGCAATTCTGTCCTTGTTCGCTCAACCTCCCCTCGCAAGAACTCAACTTCCCCTCGAGCTTCTGCTTCACCCCGACGAGCATCCTCTAAACCTTCCTCGAGTTCTTGGACCAGTTCTTCCAGTTGCTTTAGTTGGGTCGCGACAGAATCGACGTCTAGATTACGTGACTCGAGTTCTCGAACATCGGCCATCAGCTCCTCTATCCGTTTCTCGTACACGCGCTCAGTTTCGGTGCTGGCAAGCTCCAGAGTGTCGATAGTGCTCCGGAAGTCAGCTCGATGCGCGTCAAACTCTGCTGTGAGCATGGCTATCTTGTCGTTCTTTTCTCTTAGTAGTTGGCGCAGCTGCGCGGTGTCCTTGTTGTCCCAGCTGTTTCGTTGCACTGTCGGCATGTCTGCTTGCTCCATGAGACCTTGCAGTTCAACTAAGCTACTCTCCATGTCGGCTAATGTAGCGGATTGCTCCTTTAGTTGCCGATCACGATCTTCAATCTGTGATCGCAGCCGATCGAGTTCCTCATCATTAACGTTGATGCGCGACGCAGGCCGAATCTTCATGGCGAACGACGAGACTGACCCGGAGCTTCCAGTAGTACCAGTTCGCTGGATTCCCAAAGGCGCAGGATCATCATCAAGGCCTGAGATCGACCCCAAGGCTGAAGCACTTCGCGGTCCATGACTTGGTTTCCGATCCATTCTCTGAGGTCTCTTGCTCGGATCACCTGATGTACCGCGGACGCTCTGAGCGAAGCGTGACTGCGTTGGACTCCCATATCTGGTGGGAGTTTTGGCTGGTGTTGTCATGGAGGGTCTTGGGCCAGGCGTCATCTGCATCCGGCGCACAGGAGAGTCGGGCCGGGGAAGGGAAGTTCTGGGTGCCAGCTTTTGCTGAGGACTGGGAGCCCGGGCACCGGGTCCAACAGAAGCACTGAACTTGGGGAGACCAGGTGTTGGGGAAGTGTAGTTGAGTGAGTTTTGGTTGCCAGCCCGAAGTCCACCCATCGCGCCTGGTGTCATGGGAAAGGGCGGAATCGAATCGCGACGAGGAAGGGCCTTGGCGGCTGGTAAGAAGATACCGGCGCCAGGGATTGTTGTTGTGAAGTATGATATGCTGTTGGCTACTGTTAGTGTCTAAAAACTCATGAGAGACTACACTATATTATTCTTACCCGTCTACATCGCCATCATTTTTGCCTCGGCTAGCAAAGTCTTGGTCGAGCTCGACACCAGCAAAAACTCCCTTCTTACCTTGCACGGGGCCAACGAAACGAACAACGCCATGCATTCCACCAGGGACATCAACGATATCACCAAGTGCAACGTTCACAGCCTGTGAGCGACCGGGAGTCGTAGGAGGCATCATGTTCTGTGAGGAGTCGCTCAGGACAGTATCAACTGCGTAGCTCTCAGAAACATCGGGGATACTGGCGAGGGATCCTTGTGTGAGCTGGGCCAAGGAACCTTTGCGTGGTAGAGGCGGCGGCGCGGCGCGCGAATGCGAAGCGTATGCGGACTTGAGGTTAGGGGTTGATGCAGCGCTATTCGGTCTTCGGATGGCGCGTGAGGAGCTCCTGGGACGGAGTTTTGGAGTCGTTGGCCTATGAGGAACCGTAGATGTTGTTGTTGTAGCAGAAGGCATCTTGGGAGGCGGCAAGGCCCAGCTGGGGCCCTTATTTCGGTGTCAGGTACTGATTGCGGGCGTGTCTCATTTGTTTACACCCCACGCCGCATCTGGCAAAAAGGGGGGCAACCTTTGTTTTCGGGGAGCAACGAGCTTTTCTTGGCTGTGCTACCAATATTTTTAGTTCCCGTCAGGTACCGTCGGCTTTTAGCTTTGGCTTTCGTTTTAGTGGAAATGAGCACGGGTATCTATGTATTGGCAGATTGGGTACTTGATCGGCTGGTGGTCTGTTGCTGAAGAGCTGATGTACCGACGTTTTGGGGGCGGTCGAGAGGTGAAAGGTCTTGTCCAGGAGGAGTGACCAGAGAAATTGAACGACGGAAGAAATGTGACACGATGGATGTTGTCGCAGCGGGACAAATAACTAGATCGGAAATTCGAAAAGGCTAAGGTAGTGGGGATTCAACGAGATGATAGGAGTAATCAGTCGTGTCTCTGGGAGAAAGAGAGGGATAGAGACAGAAGAAGACGACGGGAGTCAGAAAGCATGCAGCTTTGGGTGGGATGTATGCGTGTATATAAACAATCGACAGTTCGGATATGCAGGAGAAGTCGGCTGTGCTCAGACTCAAAGTGGAGTGAAGCTATTGACAAAGAAAGGATAGCAATAGATGAAAAGTGATTCAGCGATACTGGTGCCAACGCTGTGAATGTTCATGGATTAAAATGAGAGGGATTGTGTTAGATCAGAGAAAGAAACGGTTGGATTCTTCTCAATATGAGAGCAGCCGGCCTCTTACTCTTGTCCTCAGGTTCATCAGGCTTTGTTTGGTTCGTTGTCACCGCTTCTAAACCCTCGCCCGGAGGGGTTCGGACAAGGACGATACAGGGGCTAGAGGGGATGGACAGGGAGACAAGCAAAGAAACCCGGGGAAGTCTGAACCGCAGCAAGGATTCATTCAAGTGACCTGCGAGAGTCTGAAAATGGTGGTGCGATGCAGTGTGCTGTGATAGCCTAGGGTGCCAATGCAGCTGCAGTACTCTGTATCCGCCTCTCTTAAAACAAACACGCGATAGATAAAGGAAAGGGCCTGGGGAATATCATGACTGCACCATCAAAACAAAGAACAATCAATGAATGATTTCATCCGGGAGAAAAATGCATGACTTCTCTCTTATACAAGTTTAGTGCAAAGGAACACCTCATGGGCTGGCAAATCTTCTCTTTTGCATCATGCTGACTTCCAACTAACTACCTTACCTACCTAGTAGGTACCTAAGTTATAACACTTCCCTTGCCCAATGTTGCCATGATGAACACTACAGTATTTGTTTACACGCAAAAGCGTCTGTCACCACGGCATCGTCCCGCTGCCATGCATTCGCGCTGCATCAATGTGACATATCCTTCACCGCCAATGGCGAACCATGTGCTGATGCTGTCATAGCTTCTCCAATTTATGCCCTTCAGCTCTAGGGCTCTCATTCGCTCCCGCATGCTACTGCAGTGCACATCATGCTACCTACTAAGCTACCCCCCTGGCTTGGTGGGTGGAGGCTTGAATTCGTTCTAACGTATGTATGGATTGTATAGAATACAATTCGTCTTGACATTAGCCATTCATTACTGTAGCCGCCTTCCTGCCCGATGTTGTGAGAAGCTCTAGGGCTGTATAAATGGGGCTATATTACTTTTTTTGTAAGGTACCTAGGTACTAAGGTAGTCTCTCGATGACATCCATGATAACGATAGGCTCTGACTTTCTGTCGACAAAGATTTGAACATAGGTGACTCAATACCCCTCTAAATTAAAAGCAATTTAAGTCAAATTATTTATTCCTAAATATCATTGTGCCCATATAACTAACCTCGTTTTCTAAGAAAAGGCGTACCCTTTAGGACAGCAGGCTACCGCAGATAAGAACACTTGGGATTCATATTTTAGTCAAGATAGAAACCTAGTGGGCGGTAGAGTAGTGCGGGCTGTTGTTGTATTTGGCACCATACCTGCCGAGCTCCAATAGCCAAAGGCCAAGTTAAGGCACCTGCATGTATGAGATTATTCAGTTACTTAGATCAATTCACCATGGCAAGGGCCGGAATAGCTGCAGAAGCTTCATAAACAGATTTCCCAAGTGGATGCAACTAGTTAACTAGAAAAGCACAGGATGCAAATTGCGACAATGCGGATGTGCGTCAACACCAGTAATGGCATACAAGCTTCTGCCTGATGAGAAAGCTCCTTTCCACCTCTTGCTCGTTCCCATAAAAACAACAATAATTAATCAAAGTTCGCCCGTCTACTCAAATACAATCCCTCCCCTTCCGCCTCTTCTCTAAGCCCTGTCCGAAAGAGTCTGGAATATCGGTCCTACTGGGTTCCGTTGACAGGTACGTTATCAGAAGGGCTATGGGGGGCAGGCTGCTTCGTTCGAAGAGTGAGGGGGAATGGGTACTCGTCGGGGTCTTCTTCCTCACTACGAACGATATTAGTAACGGCTTCAAGTCAAGCACGAACGTTCACTTACGGAAGCTTCCATGCAACATAGTCCTCAGTGCTCAAGCCTTCACGGCCTTCCTGAAGACTGGCAAAATCGCCGGGAGTCATCATGCCAGTGCGGTCTCGTGGCGAACCGGGCACAGAGAAGGGTCGCGAAATCTTTTGTTCGACACCAGGTATAAAGTCCTCCTCCTCATCGTCGCCGCTGAAAGAATTGGGGTAGGCACGGCGTAACGCTAGCTGCCGAGCCTTGACATACTCCATGCCCATGCGCTTCCAGTCGAGAAGGTCGCTAAGACGCTCTGTTCGGTTTCGTTGGTTGATACGCTGGCGGCGACTCTTGCCGCAAAAGTCGTACATGAACGAAGTGAGCTGGTTGACGGAATCGTCAACGCCCTTGGTTCGTCGATCCACAATGTAGATACCATAGTCGCTCGAGTTCTCGATAAGCTCTTCCATGTAGCATCCAAAACCTGAAAGGTTAGTGGTAATGCTGGGCACGCCCATGACAGTACATTCGGCGGGAGTATAGCCCCAAGGCTCATAGTACGAAGAGAAGACGCCCAGATGACAACCTCGGACAAAGTCGTCGTAATCGAGAGGAAGAACAGGGTTGGCAGAGTTGAGGAACTCGGGGTGGAAGACTACCTTGACTCGGTCGGTGGGATGGTTGAAAAGTTGTACACGTCGAATCTGGTTCAGGACAGGGTCCTCATGATCGTTGAGCATATTATGAGTGACAATTGGGGGAAGCCCGTGACGC
This sequence comes from Fusarium pseudonygamai, assembly GCA_013186785.1. Taxonomy (NCBI): domain Eukaryota; kingdom Fungi; phylum Ascomycota; class Sordariomycetes; order Hypocreales; family Nectriaceae; genus Fusarium; species Fusarium pseudonygamai. Next base: position 30,025 of record JAAQRH010000024.1, read on the forward strand.
TTCATGGCAAAGAGACGACGGCGAAGTAGAACTCGGTCTTGAGCAGAGATGAGTTCCTTCTCGTCGGGCATGGGGTCACCCTCATGCCACTTAAGAGACCGCTCAAAGATGCGACGGCCGATGCTTTGCTCAATAACGTGTGTGGTATCTCGGAGTGACTTGATAACCGCTTGACCCTTCAGCGCCTCCACAGTGAGCGAAGTGGTCTGAGCAGGCATGATAATGAAAGCAACAACTGTCACCTTGCTACCAGCAGCCTTGAGACGATGGTTCAATCGTGCTAGGGACTCAATGAACATGTCGACACCCTTATTCCTGAACTCGTAACGACCGGCGGTGAAGAGGTATAGTGTGTTGTCGGGATCAAAGTCGTAGTGACCGTAGAAGTGCCCTCGAACAAAGTCATGAATCTTCTCCTTTGCCTGCTGATGCAGGTTTTGGAATTCATGAACCGCCGAGAACTTTGTAACATTCAGACCATTGGGCAGAACACCATCAGGCTTTCGCTTCAGCAGATGCTCGGACTCAAACGCTGTAATGTGAGAGACTGTGGTGAAAACATCACATGCATGCGCGGCTGCTCGTTCAATGCAGTATCGGTGGTAGATACCGCGCTTACCAGCCTCAGCATCGACATCAAACCATTGCAAATTGTTGTAGAAATCCACAGAGCCAGCGCAGAGGTATCGGCCGAGAAGAGTGGCGTGCGTGGTAAAGATCGTCGTCACGTCGATGCGGCGCTTCTTGCAGAGGGGCAGGGCAACGCCAGCAAGCCACTCGTGAAAGTGAGCAATGACAGCCCTCTTCTTCTCATGGCAGACGAACTATAAGATATCAAGGTTAGCAGGTCTGACACGAATGGTATAGCCAAGCAAATTTACCTCTCCTAGGAACCAGGCGACCAGATAACCGAAAACAATGGCCTCGTTGGTCTCATCATCACCAGGTGGTGAAGGAATGCTCGCGGCTTCCCACAAATCGGCCTTCCACTCATCCATGCGACCGTAGGCGGTCTTGGTGTCAATAAGAATAACTCTGGGAGCCCCTTCAATCAACCAACGGCCATAAACAATGTGAACTCCTCGATCTCTCATGGACTGTAGGGTAGCAGCGATTTCCGGGCTGGTGGGTTCCATCTCCTCTACCTCAACGGCGGCCTATTGTGGTCAGTACGTGAAAGTCATGTAAGGTGAAGTCTTACCGATTGATGGTTGAGGGGACCAATCAATGTGTAGCGATCGCCATATTCAGCTGTTGTAACAGGTGCCTTGGATTTGATAACTGAGTAGATACCACCGACTGTATTGCGCCGCGGGTTAGTATGTGAAGACTCGCGAGAATGAAGGATTTTGCTGTCGCAAATGACTGACCTCGATGTGCTACCTCAGTAGCAATCTCAAAGAGAAGGTGGTTCTTGATATCGCGAGTCTGCTGCTCGCCTTCACTCATCTTGACGTGTTTACCTCAATCAAGAAGTGAGGAGGAGTAAGTCGCTGAGGGGAAGAAAGGTAGACAGTGAACGCGATGATCTGATGGGCTTCGGCCAGGGGTCTGGTTGCGTTGAATTGAGCAGTGGAGCTAGCGCAGAGACCTTCAAGGTGGACAGTAACAGGAGAGCTGGAGAGCTGGGAAAGGAGCTATAATAAAGGAGTAGGAAGCTGTAACGATGGTCCGCGAAGCCAATTGAGGTTTTCTCGGGAGTAGCGAAGCGCGTGGCTGGGGGGAATCGGCAGAAGCGAAGCGGAGGGATCGAATCGAGATGGTGGTGGTCTCGATGTTGCGTCACTGTGCCGCTGATGAGAGTGAACCTAGCCTAAGAAACGGATCTGCATGCGATGGATAGATGAGCACTGAGCGAGCATGGGGCGTTCACAGGGGATGGGGGGATCCATTCGCAGATGGACATGTGCCCATGGGGAGCGGAGATGTAGGAGCCAGAAAGACTAACAGCGATGGGTACTGCTATAATACCTAGCACAATGGATCTCAGGTCCAGGCGGTGGTGACGGTATTGATTTGCTTTGGTGTTTTGGAGCGCTACACCAATTGAGATGAGAGCGGGAGAGAGGAACTCAAGTGTGGTGAGGAGGGGAGAAAAAAGGCAAGGAAAGAAAGGTAAAGAGGAAAAAAGGAAGTATAAGGGAGAAATCTCGAGCCCAGGAAGTTGGAAGCAAGCAACCAGTATGGAGGGGGATTGTGTAGAGGGCGTTGAGTTCACGAAAAAGATGGTGTAAGAATGTACTCGGCAGGTACCAAGAGGCCACTACAGCAACTATCGGCCGTGATATTGCCTGGTGTTGATGCTCCTACGGGTACAGCTTTTTTAGGCCTTCAGCTCGTACTTTGGCGTACTAGCGGCCCAAGCTTGGGTGGGGTTGGTGGGATGTCGGGGCCCCAAGCTCCTAGCAACGGCGCCTAAACAAAAGCCAACCTGAAGGCCCGTATACCAGGCATAGCCTAGCAGGCCCAAATGACTGTGGAATCCAGGGCAGGTCTCCCATCGCCACATTGAGCCGTTCTCTTGGCTCCCAAGGACAGCGACCAGGCTCAACGTTTTACATGCTTTCAAAAAGACAATGGGCTGGGTTAATGCCTGGAGGGGTTGATTAAGCGTAAGATGAGTGTTTCCTTCGACGGAGCCTCCAGTAAATAGATATCAGCGACTATCATAGGTATGACTGTCATCAGATCATTGGAACCTCTTCCCCTTCACACTTCACTCGAAGAAGCTGTTTTGAAGGTCTCAATTGCCAGCTCCTCTAAACTCAATCAAGATTAACCGCGCAGTTATGGACTTGGCCAGACGCCACAAACTTGATCAAAAGGAATAGCTCCTTGCAACACCAACGCCACTCCGGTCAAAGAGCCGAGGCCGGCCCATTGATCAAGGTGTTTCACTGCCATTTCCAGGTCTCGATGTTACGCCATTATGAGATTGAGTTGCTTTGTTGAGGAGCATGGGTTGATTTTTCTCTCTTCCCTCGCCTGTTGTTAGTCGATACGCCTCGACGTTTTTCCTCAACGGCATGCGCAAATCTCCCACCCGTTCTGTAGGGTACGGTGCAGACTTTTTACTCCTCACCGCACTAGCGACTAAGTCAGGTTACAAGGACCCGACAAAACTTTTCATTCTAAAAAATTGACCTGCCTTGTGTATGGCCAGACGCAAGTCTGGCACTTCTTAGGGGATGTCGGGATGAGGTCATGGAATGCGGGGGAATACCAGAGATCGACATGTTCAGCAGATGTGGTTTTCCCCCAAGTCACTGGAATCCTTTCTGTATTATGATACGCCATTATTAAAATCGACGCCAGCATTATTAAATCTACTAGCGCGAAATGTATTCCTACTCTAGAAGGTATTAATTAGAGAAGGATGAAGGACAAGAGTATTAATTCTACTGCAAAGTACGGAGTAGTGTCTACCGATTCGTTATATCACCAAATTGAATACTGCATACACGGCTTTCCATATCTTGAAGCTACTAGGTACTAGGTAAATTGCATATATATTATTTTAGCAAAGTATCTCCCACCAAATAGCCATAACCCACGAGGCCAGTTCATCATATGTTCTTGTCAACCTCTTGCCCATATCGCATAATGGAAAATCTCTAGTCACCCACAGAGAATCGACTTGCCATTTTTCGAGTTGATCGAGATTGACAACAGATTTAAAACAGTAAGTAAACAAAATGAGATAGGTGGCTTGTTGCCATAGACCGAACCTCTACGGCTTAAGTTCTACCGAGACCCGAGCCGTAATACTCAAGTCTCAAACAACTCCCTTGATTCAGTTTTGTATGTCTATCCTTTGAAACACTACAAGATTAGCTCCCACGGTTACGGGATTAACAGGCGTGTATGTGCCAGTAACTGCTCCGTCAACCCGACTCCCTTCCTTCATTGAGACAGATGGGGGTTGAGTTTGAAGAGCTTCATTACTCCAAATGCCAGGGTAACCGGACACGAGCTGATTTTGTCTAACAATGATGCTCTGGGGTTTTATTAAAGAAACAACATAAGCGACCAGATGTAGCAGCAATTGTTAGCGAGACTTGTCATGTACTTCATCACAAAGAAACAATGCAAGAGACAATGCGTTTCTCCCTCAACAAGAGTCACGGGGATGAGTTATCGACTCGCGAGCTCACTCAGGAATGGCCCTGTTTCTCAAAAAACAAGCATGCTGCGTTTAATTAAATGATAGAGGACAGTACAAGTTTTTATCTGATTTTAGACTATTATAAGTAAAGGTTTATAGATCTTAAGGTAAATGGAGAAGGGACTTATTAAAGATCAGGGTCCCCGCGTTAAGAATTATATATAGATATATATATACATTTAACAAGATTATTTAGATTATAGTACTAGGTAGGAGACAATGTATCTTTAGCTATAGATGTATATTCTATACATTATCTGATAATGTCAAGACCTGTTCTAAGGGGGGCCCTTAGATATTAGTTAAGATTATATAAAGTTAAATGGTCTAACTAACACCTACGAAGCAGCTCTTATAACCTCCCTGAACAATAATAAATTTAAAACTTAACTCAGAAAGATTGTATTCTTTAGCCAGTTCCAAGGGATCGACTACAACATAATGAGCTCCTTGAACCATTAAGAAGGAATCTGACAACAGATTCAAGTTCTTATCCGAGAGATAAACACATCCAGTTTCAAGAGCTCTTGAACATGGATCACCCACATCCTAATTGTGCTTGCCTGTTTGAATACTACTAAGCATAAGCTAGCCCTGGTAATTGGACTTATAAAGAAATTGCCCTGGAAAACATGTCTTCATCTTATTAGCTTACATAGTTCTGCACACTTATCTCAGGTCTGTCATGAGCACCAAAGTGGCTCAGCCTTGCAACCAGGACACTATCATTGGCCAACGTCTCAGATCGCCCCCCGCAGTGGGGCCGAAAGTAATGCAAGGCTACAAAAATTTCCAAAATTTTCTAGATTTTGCTAAGATCTTTCTTTGCAAGCTGATCTGCCACAAGCATACCCTTCACGGCAGTAAATTGTTCGAGATACGGGGAGCCCAATAGGCTTCAAACCCAGTAGAATCATTTTTTTCTACGACCTTGAATCGTTTTGCCTGGAAAATAATTCGAAGTATAACAACAATTGAACAGCCACGCAAAAATGGGGGACGTCGCACAGGTGAAGGTCGTCTTCACTACCACTGAGCAGGATTTGGTACTGCCAGTCTCTAAACAACAATTGCTCGTGCCTGCAGGTCAGTTATTGATGTTCTTGAATACCTTGGAGTGATCAAGGGGCTGATCCTTATGATAGATATTAAACGATATGGCCTCTCTCGCATTCTCAACTCCGAGTCTATGCTCGACACGTCCTCTCCTATACCCCTCGATTTTCTCGCCAACGGCACATTTCTCCGAACTTCTATAGAAGAGTATCTTGCAACAAATGGTCTTTCATCTGAATCCACCTTGACTTTGCAGTATGTTCGAAGTCTGCTTCCTCCGGTTTACGAGGCGAGCTTTGAGCATGACGACTGGGTCGGTGGTATAGACCTCCTATCTGCCACTTCACGAGCAGGCCTCCTGGCTGGCGGTGGTAACATCCCCGAACGAGTTGCGAGTGCTTCCTATGACGGCCTCGTTAGGGTCTGGAACCCCTCTGGAGACGCAATCGCAGTGTCTGGTGCTGGCCGAGCTGGTGGCCACATGCAGCGAGCGAATGCTGTCAAGTGGATTTCACAGAAGCAGCTGGCCTCAGTTGGCCTGGATCGCAAGGTTATTATCTGGGACTATAGCGAGTCTGAGGATGGTTTCTCTGGCGCCCTCAAGTCCAGCATGGAACTCTGGGGTCATGGGAAGGAAATCAACAGTCTTGACATCAACGGAGCCACTAAGCGAATTCTCACAGCATCATCTGACGGTAAAGTTGGCCTTTGGACATCGTCAAAAAGAACAGCTCCCCAAGCGGATCCTGAGAGCTTGCCTTCTGCACATAGCACGAAGCGAGCCAAGCTTGCAAGTGCCGCCAACACTGCACAGCGTGGCCCTCTTGCTTTGATCCCTGTCCATGATGAGCCTGTGACTGCTGCCATCTTTCATCCCAACGACGCGACGGTCGCCTATTCGGCATCCAAAGATCATACTGTTCGCACTATTGATTTGACAACCCAGCGCGAGGTCAGCCGACTCACAACCATGCACCCACTATTATGCGCAACGGCGCTCCCCGGATCCTCGCTTGTCGCTGCTGGTTCGTCGGCCCGACATATTACCCTCCTCGACCCCCGCGAGTCAGCTACTACTACCTCAGCCATGACACTCCGCGGTCACGTTAATATGGTTGTCTCTTTGGCGCCTTCGCCCGAAAACGACCACTCGCTTGTGTCTGGCTCTCACGACAGTACATGTCGTGTGTGGGATCTTCGAAGCGTGCGGATGGGTACATCGGAAGAGGGTGGCGGCAGTGTCAGTGAGCCAGTGTACACCATAGGCCGAGAGTGGCTCAAGGGCAAGAAGCTCCCAGCTGCTGGTGATGGAGCCAAGGTGTTGAGTGTGGCCTGGGATCAATCCTGGGGTATTGTGAGTGGTGGCGAGGATAAGAAGGTTCAGATCAACAGAGGCCGTAATCTGTTTGGGCCAGGACCATAATGTAATAGAAATGGAGACCCAATCCCGATTATTCCTTTATATCAAAAATACTTATTGTGTTCTCAGATGATATAGCTGCAATATTTGGGCATCTTAGGGATCCAATTGGCAATAGGTCTGAAGGTCACGAATCACAACCTGAGCCAAAGGTAATAAGCAGTCTTTATCTATTCGTTTCGAATCCAGTTTGCAGCGAAGCTGCGTTCCGAGTAGTTCCCCACGCGTGCACTCGAAACCTAAATCGATTTTATAGTTCTTCTTCAGATTCTTGACTTGCATCCACTAATGCTCGATACCTGGCACTCACTAGTGACTGGGGGGCAAGGTGGACTAATACCTCAGTTCTAAGCCTCGACTTAGAATAAGGCAACCCTTCCGAGATGATGGCATCAAGTATATAGGAAACAACAGTGTTTGTCTTAAGGGGAGGAGTTCGTAAGAGTGTAGCAACGTCCACTGGTGTAAGATCTTGGTTGTCATACCACATGTAATAAGTGCGAAGAGACGACAATGGTGGGGTGGACTTGGGGCGCGCTGTGCTGCGGTATTGTTGAGCGTGCTTTTCGGCAGCAAGGATACGGGGATCCCTAGTATCATAGGAATTGTCCTCTGGTTGGGGCGTAACCTTTGTTGTGGGCGTTGCGATCGATGGCGTAGGCCTGGCTTCTGGCGTTTCAAGTGTCACCTCAGCATCAGCAATAACCTCGAATTCCCCCGATTCTGAAGTCGTATCACTTTCGTCAACGTCATCAGCGGTTAAGAACTTAATAGGAAGATTCTGCTCGACGAAAGCTGGTCGAGGAGGAGTAGGCTGAAGCTTCATGCGTTCCTGCTCAAGCACGTAGTACAGCTGGAGGCCAACATATGCATCTGATGCGGAATCTATATATGCGTGAGCTACAGAAGTACAAATGGCGCAAATTTTAACTCACATGCAACTTGATCTGCTGACAGACGCATCATCCAATTACTGGACCGCACATCATCTCCTTTGAATAAAGGAAGACCTAGCATCTCGTGTGTCTGCACGGCTAAGGACACCATGACCTTATTGATTCGGTCTAGCTCTCCAGCCTTTGAGTACTTGACAAGCTTGTAGAGGTGAGACAGCTCGAGGATCCCTTTACTGTTTATGCCAAGATTGTTCTTCAATCTTGTGCAGTCACCCTTGATAGCCACTCCGACTTTGGTTACGCTTTCGTCCTCCATAATCCTCTTGAAAGTCGGGGCGACAAAGTCGTCCCTGGGAAAGAGTGCAACGTGGAACAAGCCTACCCGACTTGGGCTAGCTATCTGGATGAGCGAAACATTTCGTCGAGGGTTGGAGTTGGCAGGACCCCTCGCAACAAGCCACTCCAAATCGAAGCCAATGACTTTCTCGTCAGAAAAGTACCTTTCACAAACATGCTCCATCGTATGTTTTGAAGTGCAGTAGTGGACCTTGACTTTCTGCTCCTCGCCGTTCCCTTGAACTTGGCGGTACATTTTGTAGGACCAGAACGACTGGCTGGAACCGGCCTTGCTTTTTCGGGCTGTATCCCAAAGATTGGTGTCGATTGTGTAGTCTAAGGATGTGAGAGGAGCAGTGACGGATTCCGCCAGGGCTTTCTCCCGCTTAGAGACCTCGACGAGATCTCCGTCTGTGTCTGATCCAACCTGGGTGCCTTTAGAGATTGTTTCAATGGTAGGCATTACCAACCGATCTTGTTGATCGAACCATTCCGCTGCATCACGCTCGAAATCTTCACCTTCGCTGAACTCGTCAGCTTCGACATCTCCCTTTTCAACATCCCCAGGCCCAGAGGCAGGGGTATGGACGAAGCGAGTGATATCCAGGAAAGGGTAAGGTAACTGATGATCATTTTTCGTGGAGAACCTGATCCCAAAAGCCGGATTCCATAGACGATTCTTTATGATTGGTGACATGCTGGAGTTAAACTCTTTCCTTTATAGATAGAACCGTCAGGAAATTTTTAAATCAAAGACGGGTATCTCAACATACCTACTAGCAGAGGGGGGCCGACGCGTTCTTATCAAGGGTCTTAATACACTGCCAGCAATGCGCCCCTGTGCCGATAATATCATAGGGGTATGAAGTGATTGAAATATAGCCTGCGTCGGTGAGCCATTGTGGCAAAAGCCCATGACCCTGATACGCGAAGGCTACTGTGCAGTGGCTAGTAGTTATGTGAGATTTGTTAGGCAGCCGCGTCAATAGAACGATCATTTGATTCTGAGCGTTAGGTACCTTAGGTAGGTAGTTAGTGGGTGGCTTGGGGAGGGTGGAAGTGTCCGGGGGCGGGTAAGGAATTGGCTTAGTCACCATGATCATCGCGAGAGCACGTGGGGACGTGCTCTAATCTAGTACCTATTCACACCTCCATCATCCATTCCACTTTGAGACTTTGAGACTTTGAGACGACGAACTTGACGACTGCAGCTCAACTCTGAGATAGAGCATTTGGCTTTCGGTAATCAAGACCGGCACTTCAGTAAAAATGTACTAATAGTTTTAAGC